>PVJN01034083.1:0-23005 GCA_004026805.1 Lasiurus borealis | reverse complement strand
GTGCCCCTGACCCATAGGCCGTCCTGTGGGGCGGGTGTGAGTGTCCCTGACCCATAGGCCGTCCTGTGGGGTGGGTGTGAGTGTCCCTGACCCATAGGGCATCCCTCAGGACGGGTGTGAGTGCTCCCAGTTCACAAGGAGGACGCTGAGGATCGGAGCCATCGGGGCTGCCTCCGTGTCAGCAGCAGCGAAGGATGCGTTGGACCCTGAGGGGTGGGGTCCCCACACTCCCCTGCAGGCGGCCATTGGCCGGCAGTGCGCGGGGGCGGGCGAGTTAAAAAGTGACCGAGCTCCTAGAACCTGCCGGCGCTCCCGGGACCCAGGGGAGTCCGAGGCCGCTCACTCGATGTCATGCACCTGCACCCGGACTGGACTCCGTGTCAAGACCCTGCCCCCGTGCCCCGAGCGAGCGGGCAGCAGGCAGGAGGCGGGAAGGGTACGGCCGGTGCCCAGGAGAAGCGGCGTTGCCATCCCTCGTGAGTTACTGGGTGGAAGCTGAGGGAGGACGGGGAGCGCTCAGGTCACTCACAGCGCCCGGTTCTCTGGTCATCCCACACGCCCGCCCCCAAGCTCACAGGGCAAAGTCCGCGGTGGCTGCCTGAGCCTCCTCCTCCCGGGACAGGCGGGGTCTGCAGCTGAGCCACGCAGCAGTGAGCACAGAGGGGAGCGGGTGCGTGCGTGCGTGCGTGCGCGTGTGCGTGTGAGTATGTGTGTGTGAATGGAGCTGACTTACCACTGAATCCGGTTTCTCTCTCTCTTTTAAAAACTATGTTTATTGACTTCAGAGAGGAAGGGAGAGGGAGAAGGAGAGAGAAACATCAGTGATGAGAGAGAGTCATGGATGGGCTGCCTCCTGCACGCCCCACACTGGGGATCGAGCCTGCAACCGGGGCCTGGGCCCTGACCGGGATTGAATCCTCACCTCCCGGTTCATAGGTCGACGCTGAACCCCTGCGCCTGCCCGTGGCCGCACTGGATCCCGCCTCTCGTGCGTGGCTCACTGGCTGCGTGGGGTGTGCGCCCGCTCAGGTGTGACCGGAGGCTGCTCCCGCCCGGGCTGCGCAATCGTCTGACCCTCGAGAGACGGGTGAGTTCTGTCACGGGTGTCGGAGGCGTGCTCAGCCTTTACCAAGTTTCCGGTGATGTTTCAGGCGCTGTCCTGGCTGCACCAGTGAGGCCTCTGTGCCCAGACTGCTGTTCTCAGCCCCCCTTCCCTGTCCCCCTCCCCACTCCACTCCCGCCCCTAGAGGACAGGGAGCAGCGGGTGGTGGGCGGGCACCAGAGTGCAGGGCGGGGCAGGGCCCTGCAGAGCGGAGGGTGAGGTGGCTGTGGCTTCTGCTGAACCAGAGCATCTCCGGCCCGGGGAAGCGCCAGGCGGGGCTCAGGGAGGTGGTTTCAGCGAGGAGGAGGTGGACTTCCTAAACAGAGCCGCTGTGGGAAGGGATGAGAGGGAGGGTCACTTTGTGGGGGGCATCCTTTGCTTTCTCTGTGACATCCGGGCGGAGGCCCAGCCCCCTCCGCCCCCCACGGAGCCTGGCCCCCCTGTTCCCCCCGCCTGGGACTCTCACACGCTCCGTGTTTCTGTCAGCACCGAAGGGATCATTCATTGGATGGGTCATCTATTCGGCGAACAGCCCCCGACAGTGAAGGCGTGTCCTGCGGGCACGTGTGACCCGGGGAGACTGAGGCGGTGCCCCGGGCACAGGAAATACTCACTGAGACACTGTGGCCAGAGACCGGGGCAGCTTACTCCGCTGCTGTCGCTGGAGACGTTAAGGAAGTGCTTATCGCCCATGTATGTGGGGTAACACGCAAGAATGGCATGAACGCCGAAGGTGAGTAGGCGGGGCTGTTTACAGACACGGGACCGGGAGAGGGAGAGAGAGAGAGGCCGGAGCGCTCCCTGTACGCCTGCAGGGGCCCTGGGCCGGGCGCTCCCTGGCTGGGAGTTGAGTCCCGTCGAGCTGCAACCAGGTGTCTCACCTCAGCAGCAGCCTGTTCTCCGCCCGCTCGATGCCCGACGCCCCCCACCCCCCGGGCTGTGACCTGTGTCCCCGGAGCAGTGCTGAGAACGCCTGTGTAAGCGCTTTATCTCAGGCGCGAGGACTGGAGGCCCAGGAGGGGCGCAATGGCGTGAAACCCGCAATGGCGGTTGGAGCTGACCCGGACCAGCATTGCTATTGGCTGCTGCCTCTCCCCCGCTCTTGGCGCCGAAGCCGTACCAGGACCTCCTGGTGGATGCACCGGGGCCTCGGAGCCGACCCCCAAATCACGTGGCTCCCGTGGAGAACGTGGCGGCGTGCACCGAGCCATCTCCAGCGGACATAAGAACAAGATCTTTGTGCAAATCCAGTCACACTTGCTGAGCCGATTTTCAGAGACCGCACGTGCCTCCCAGCTCGCAGGTTCCTTTGGGCAGGCCCGCCCTTCCTTTACTGGTGAAGCCACAGAGCCCCCAGGCCACCCCGTCTGCCCAGTGTTTGCTTTCCGTGGCCCGGCAACCGGAGCCCTGTGCTCACTGCAACGAGCCAGTCCACGCCCAGCTGTTGTGCGTGGGGAACTGGTGTGAGGGAGACAGAGCTGAAGGTTGCCTCGAGAGACCCTCCCGTATCCGGGGGCCCTTCTCCTGACCAGCTGTGCAGCCTCCCGGAACCCCCAGGGTGCCCATGTTGGGAACCCGGCTCCCGTCCCTGCGCTCACTCACCACGCTGACGGGCCAGTGACGGAGCCGCCCAGCGGGGAGAAACCCGACTCCCAGCCTCTTCCCCCGGGGCCGCGCGGCCGGCTCCTTCGGGTGGCTCGGGGTCGCCTGGCGCCCGGCGTGGACTCTGTCCCGGCCTTGCTGCTGTCGCTCGCCCAGCGGCTGCGGTTGGAAACGGCCCCCGGAGCCAACAGACGCCGCGACATCCGATCTCGGCGGCAATCCGTGTCAGTGTGCCGGTGACGAAGGTCCGACGCTCCCGCCGTCCCGCTGGCAGGCGCCCGCGGCCGCAGCAGGTGCGCCTCCTGCCCTTTGCCCGAGTGACCGGGGCCCGGGAGCCGGCCCGGGAATGCTGCTGACGCCATCCATCGGGCTCTGCACCCCCCCACCCTCCCATCTCCCCCCTCCGTCCCCTGCCCGCAGCGAGGAACCGTGTTAGCCGGGCTGGGTGTCCTGCACCTGGATGATGAATTCAGGGCTGGCTTTGTGCAGGGAGCAGGAGTGGCCTCCGTCAGTGGAAGGATCAGGGGTCTGGGGGCGCTGCCCGGTCCCAGCACCATCTCCTCCCCCCTGCATCCCGCTCCTGCCCGGAGGATGCTGATGCTTGAGGCTCAGGGAGCAGGCCTGCCTCTCGGTGACCTGTGGCCTGCAGAGCGGCATCTGAGGGGTCACAATGGGACCATGGGGGGCGCTGCAGAGGGGCCTCAGGTCTGGTCCCCTCCGCCGGCGGCTGGGAAGATGGGTGACAGCTCAGCCTGGGCCTTGCTGCTTCCGCTGCTCTGAACTGGGGTTTCCAAGCAGCGCAGAGGTGAGTGCGAGCACCCCCATCCTCCCGAGGTCAGCCCTCAGCGCAGCGGTTCTCAGCTTGTGGGTCACAACCCCTTTGGGGGTCAAACAACCCTTTCACAGGGGTCGCCTAAGACCGTAGGAAAATGCAGATATTGACATCACGATGCATCACAGTAGCAACATTTCATGGTTGGGGGTCACCACCACATGAGGAGCTGTATGCAAGGGTCGCAGCCTCAGGAAGGTGGAGAACCGCTGCCCCAGCGTCCCAGGCCGGGTCCAGACCCGGCGAGCTCAGATGGGCACGGGTGCCCCCGGATGGTGGATTGGCTGCTCTCGTTTTCAGTTGAAGGAACCGGATCCCCGGTGCCCAGGCAACCCCTGCAGGGCCTGGTCCCCGGTGCCCCGCACCACGCCATGTGCCCGTTCCACATGCTGCGCTCGATCTCCACGTCTGTCTTTCTCAGCCGGCGGCCAGTCTGGGTCCTTGGCGTTTCCACAGGAAGGTTAGGATTTGCGCATGGAATTCTACAGAAAAGCCTTCTGGGATTTTGAAAGAGGTTGTCTTGCGTCTAAAGATTCATTTAGCAAGAGCTAACATTTTATCAACATGGAGTGTTTTTGATGGGTGAAAATGACATATCTCTCTAGGTCAGTGGTTCTCAACCTTCCTAAGGCTGCAACCCTTGCATACAGTTCCTCATGTGGTAGTGACCCCCAACCATGAAATGTGGCTACTGTGATGCATTGTGATGTAAATATCTGCATTCTCCGATGGTCTTAGGCGACCCCTGTGAAAGGGTCGTTCGACCCCCAAAGGGGTCGAGACCCACAGGTTGAGAACCGCTGCTCTAGGTTTTCTTTAATGTCTTGGTTTATAGGTTTTCAATATAGAAGCCTTTCATGTCTTCTGTTGACTTTTTTCCCCTAAGTATTTCTTATTTTGGGTGCCACTTAAATTATATTTACTTTTTATTGTTGATTGTTGCTGGCCCATAAACATTTTTCACACATTTATCCTGTATCCTGCAACATTGCAAGAGCAGAGCTGAGGACCCCTCGCTTATTAGCTTGTGAAAGTTTACTGTGAAGTAAGTTGCTGTAATTTTTTTTAAAACTATTTCATGTGCTCTGGGTCTGATAAGTATCTCGGATTTGTGGGTTTATTCTTTTTGCCAAATTTAGAAAAATTTTATCCATTATTTCTCTAAAATAGTTTTTCTGTTGTCCCCATCCTTATTCATCTTTAAGTCTTAAATATACATAAACTAGAGGCCCGGTGCACGAAATTCATGCAAGAGTAGGCCTTCCTTCCCTCTGGCACCCGGGACCCCAGTTTCCCTCACAGCCCCTGCTTCGTCTGGTCTAATTAGCATATTACACATTTATTATGACAGATTAGGCTGTTTAAGGTTGTCCCACAGTTTGCTGCTAATTTTGTAATTTTTTAAAAATATATATATTTTTGTTACAGAGAGGAAGGAAGAGGAATAGAGAGCCAGAAACATTGATGGGAGAAAAACATCGTTCAGCTGCCTCTTGCACGCCTCCTACTGGGGATGTGGCCACAACCAAGGTACATGCCCTTGACTGGAATCGAACCTGGGACCTTCCAGTCCGCAGGCCGACGCTCTATCCACTGAGCCAACCGATCTTGGCAAGTGTGTGTGTTTTTTGCCATAGATGTGTGCACGTGGCTAGGAGTTTACATTACACGGTTTCAGTATGTTCCACTGGTAAAACTGACCTGTTTCACCTGGGAGCTGAACCAATAACTAGTCATTTCTGAGCCTTGTCTGCAGTGAGCCTCCCCGCCGGGGCTGGCGCCCTACAGCACGCTGCCCTTGCTCCCGCTGGTCGCTGCGCACCTCGGAGCCTCCTGGCCTCTCAGGGGGGATAGTGTCCCTCCCAGTGAGGTTCTTCTTTCTCCCATCACTTGGAATGTGGTTATGTTCACTCCGTAACATTCCGGCTTTAGCTCCCTAAGAATGTCATACACCAGCGGTTCTCAACCTCCCTAATGCCGTGACCCTTTAAGACAGCTCCTCATGGGGTGGTGACCCCCAACCATAAAATTATTTCCGTGGCTACTTCATCACGTCATTTTGCTGCTGTTATGAACTGTCATGTAAATACCTGATAGGCAGGATGTATTTTTGTTGTTACAAATTGAACATCATTAAAGCATAGGGATCAATCACAAAAACAATACGTAATTATATATGGTGACATATTTATTTCTAATGACAACTAAATGAAATGTTGTCTTGAATCGGGGTATAGCATGGGCAACAGTCTTCATAGGACAACAGGAAACTACATGGCTACCCTTTGCTACACCAAGGAGTGGTGTGTTGGTTCCTAAGACCATGGGAAATAGGTGTTTTCCGCTGGTCTTAGGCGACCCCTGTGAAAGGGTCGTTCGACCCCCAAAGGAGTCGCGACCCACAGGTTGAGAACCACTGTTATACACTGACTTCTCCTGAAGCAGCGGTCGGCAAACTCTTCAGTCAATAGAGCGGCAAACTGCGGCTCGAGAGCCGCACTACTTGACGCTTCACCACCTTCCTGTCCAGAAATATTTTCTCTCTCAGTGTAGACGGCTCCGTCATCTCGCTGAGACAGGCATACGTTTCAGGGCGTTTGAAATCAGATTCCCCCCACGCTGCTTGCTTCTTTGTTTGTTGATGTTGTTTCGTTTTGGTTGTTGATATTGTTTTGTTTTGGTTGTTGTTGTTGTTGGGAGCTCTGGGCTGTAGAACTGACTTCTGTTGTCAACGGCAAAGACAGTGGTGTCTGCAGTGTCCTGGGGGATTTGTACGTATGTGATGTTTAAGTCCATGGGTCGCTGAAAACGCGTAATAGTCCCTGGATCGTGGTTCTGTTTAACGAATACCAGGAAACTGGACGAGATGCTGCATCAGAGAGCGGAGATCCTTCGCTGAGAACGGTAAACTGCCCTCACCGGGGGATGTATTTTGCTACAAGATCCTGGCGTTCCTTAGAGATGAGCGCAGCTCAAACACACACACACGTGCCCCTCATTCCCAGGGACTCTGCAGGCCTGGCATGCAGCTGCCGTCCTGCCAGACGCTGCAGGAGGAACATGGGAGACCACCTTCTGGTGAGCGAGCCGCCGTCAGCAGCCGGTGAGTGCCAGCCATGCCGCCCCTCAGTTACCTGCCGGCTTTCCCCACGGTGACCTCAGGGCAGCCCCCTTTTCTTTCAAAATGACCCACTCGCCCGGCTGGCGTTGCTCTGTGGGTGAGCATCGACCTACCCTGTTTCCCCAAAAGCAAGACATCCCCCCAAAATGAGACCTACTTCCAGTTTTGCCTCT
Organism: Lasiurus borealis; assembly: GCA_004026805.1. Lineage (NCBI taxonomy): Eukaryota > Metazoa > Chordata > Mammalia > Chiroptera > Vespertilionidae > Lasiurus > Lasiurus borealis. The sequence continues at coordinate 16,175 of PVJN01034083.1, read as the reverse complement.
GGCTGTCATATAAGGCATCCCCCCGAAAGTAAGACCTCCCCGACAATAAGGCCTCCCCAGAATATAAGGCCCTCGAAGCGACCGTAAGGTGTCTGACTCCTGATTTAAAGAGACCTCGCCCTGCCTGAACAGCTCCGGCTGTGCTGCGGCCCATCAGTGAGCTGGTTTAATGACAACGACTACCGTACCGTAGACAGGTAATAAATTTCCTTTATTTAAAAAATATATATATATTTTATTGATTTTCTTACAGAGAGGAAGGGAGAAAGTATAGAGAGTCAGAAACAACGATGAGAGAGAGACATCGATCAGCCGCCTCCTGCGCACACCCCACTGGGGATGTGCCCGCAACCAAAGCACATGCCCTTGACCAGAATCGAACCTGGGACCTTTCAGTCCACAGGCCAATGCTCTATCCACTGAGCCACACCAGTCAGGGCAATTTCCTTTTTTTGTTTTTTTGTTCAACAATAAACGTGTACCATATTCTTCTTCATGGGAAAATAAGACATCCCCTGAAAATAAGACCTAGCGCCTCTTTGGGAGCGAACATTAATATAAGTCGCTGTCTTATTTTCCGGGAAACAGGGTACGAACCAGAAGGTGAGGGTTTGATTTCCGGCCAGATCCCCTGTCCGGGGTTGCAGGCTCCGCCCGGTCCCCAGGGTGGGGTGAGGCAGTCAGTGGATGATTCTCTCTCAATCATGGATGTTTCTAAATCTCCTGCTCCCTCTCCCTGCCTCTCTGAAATCAACAAAAATATATTTAAAACAACAGCGACAAACAAAAGGAAACACAATGACGCACTGTGTTCCATAGACGGGTGGAGAGGGGGGTGGAGAGCGGGTGTTCTCAGCTGTTCCCTAAGCGCGCAGCCCGGAGGGGACATTCTCTGCTCCCCGGGCTCCGAGCTGCGGCCGCCAAGACCAACACCACCCTACGACCTCCCCTGCAAACTCCCGCCGGGATCGTGTTTGTCTGGGGGAGGAGGGGTGCCCGGGCCTCAGGCAGCTGCACAGGCGCTGACCCGTGGGAACTTGTAAAACCCTCAAACGCCGCCGTACGCAGCTCTGCAAACACAGCCCGTCGATTTGCCCTGAAACCCGGGGCACGCATCAACTGCCCCCCGGGGGGCCCAGGGTCAGGGAGAACGGGACCTCTGTCATCATGCGCCCCGGCCTGGAGGAGTCCGGCCCCTCCTCGCTGTCTCTGCTCCCGTGGTGGCTTGAAACACCCGGGAGAGAGCAACTCCCTGGAAGGGAGAAAGGAGCCTGATGCTCAGGGCCAAGTGCAGCCCCGGTCCCCAGAGGGCGGAGGGTGACCATTTTTACAGTGTCAGGGGGACCGGGACGGTGGAATCTTCCAAGGCACCGAGAACACGCGTTCGTTTATGTCACCAGCGCAGAGTGAGCTCATGTGCCAGAGACTTGGCGTTACCAGGGGCAAGGGAGACCCCGTTGAAGGGGTCGGAGAGGATGACCGAAGCTGGGCAGGAAGTGGGGGAGACATCCACGCTTTCTGCATTTTCGCTGCTTCCCTGAGTTGACAGAGTGGCTTTGTGTGCTAGGTGTCCTACAGGGCCCAGTGGCTCAGCCTCTCCAGTGACCTGAGGTGGATTCTCTTGGTGCACCCCTTTGTGGACTGTGTGTACAGCCTTGTTGTAGTTAAGTTTTGATTGTTATTGGTATCACTGGGGGAATTGACCTCCAGGCCAATTGGCTGTGAGGATCAGCTGTGTCTACAATGGGAGAACTTCTGTGCTGGAGACACCCTTCTGGAGCAAGACTTGTTTCAATGGGGCTTCAGTGCTCACTGAGTCTGCCTCCTGAGTGTGTCCCTTATGGATCTGAGGAGCTGTAATTGGATGATCCTATGCAGACCCCTGGGTATACTGGCTCTTGGATCTCCAAGGAGGTGCTAATTTAGCCTCTGCCTGAGGCCACCCAGCAGGAGCTAGGGAGAGATCTGCAGATTCCTCTTCTCTCTCTCTCTCTTTTTTAAAATATATATTGTTGATTCTTTACAGAGGAAGGAAGAGGGACAGAGAGCTAGAAACATCGATGAGAGAGAGACATCAATCCGCTGCCTCCTGCACGCCCCCTACTGGGGATGTGCCCGCAATCAAGATCCATGCCCTTGATTGGAATCGAACCTGGTTCCTTTCAGTCCGCAGGATGACTCTCTATCCACTGAGCCAAACTGGTTTTGGCCAGATTCCTCTTCTTTGTTTGGGGTTTGGAGGCACCCAGACGAGGCCCAGCTGTGAAGCAATGCAAGCTGCGTTAGAGCCTTGGGCCTCCTTTGGAAGTTCTGGGTCTCTCTGACCGGCTGCAGTTTGTTAGGTAATTTTAGATTTCAAAGGGCCAGGCCATTCATATGCAAAAGCCTCTGTGATCAGCTTGGGTGGGGTGAGGTCTCAGGGTATCAACTGGGTGGAGCAAACAGCAATGGCTTCCCATCAGCCTTGCCCTAAGAGGCCCCCGGGTCTCAGTGTCCCGTGGTAATCATTGCAAGCACCTGTGAGAGAACGTCTCCCATGGAGTTCTACCCGCTACCAGACAGTCCAGTTTCTCCCCGTGTGAGTCTGGATCCCCAGAGTCTCGCCTGGAAGTGGGGGTCAGTGCAGTCCGGAGTTTGTGTCTCCCTCCCGATTGAGAGAGCCAGCCGTGCACTCAGTTGCCAGGCCCCTCCGTGTGCGCACCTCCATACCCCTGCCTTCCCCAGCTCCTCTGAGTCTCAGTGTGCCTCCTGCAGCTCCTGTGAGTCTCAGTGTGCTTTTCTCTTTCCTTCTAGTTGTAGAATTTCCACTCAACCAGCCCTCCTGTGGTTCTGGATGATATCCGTTCTGTCTTTTCGTTGTAGTTTGGAAGTGGTTGTTCACCTATGCCGCCATCTTGGTTTCTCTCTCTCTCGGGCGCAAGATCTTTGAAAACAGATAATCTGCAGACAAAGGCCTGAGTGGTAGGTTCGGTGAGAAATGCTGAGTTCAAATTCACCAGCGATCGCTACCGCTGGACTGACACCCCAGAGAAACTAGCGGGTGTTGGTAATGAGCAGTTGGTGTCAGTATCCGTGATTACATTTTTCTAAGCGCTTGTGCCACCCCTGGCTTCAGGTGTTGAGCTGGGAACTACGCTTTTCCAGGGAAATCTAAGAACCCAGAGTGTGACTTGTAGTCACAGCCAGCGTTCAGCCCCTTTTACTTACAAGGTTAACATGCAGTGACTCCTGTCGTGGGTTATCAGAGACCTGGCTCAAGGGGTCAAGGTTAAGGACTGGCTCCTCATGTGGGTCCACAGACTGGAAGGAAGGAAGGAAGGAAGGAGGGAGGGAAGGGAGGGAAAGAGGGAAGGAAGATGGAAAGAGGGAAAGAAAGAAGAGGGAAGAAGGGAGGGAGGGGAGGTATGTGTGAGCGGTGCTGCGCGTGTGGGTGCCACCAAAGGGGTGGGCCCCTCCTTTCTGGGGAGGAACGGCCCGTGGCGGGCTCGGCGGCCTGGCAAGTCCTCAAGAACAACCTCGGGCTATTCTGGGAGTCGCTCCCGGGAGGGACCAGGAGCCAGGCCTGCGTGGGAACGGGGGTGGGGGGGAAGAATGTGTGGTCGCTGGGGGTGGGAGGGAGCGTGTCCCAGCTCCTGCCCAGCTTTGGGCAAGAGGCCCCGTGTCCGCGCTCTGCCCGCTCTATGTTTAGAGGACGGCCAGGGGAAGGTGCCTTCCCTCCTTTTCCACCAAGACGGCTTTTCCAGGGGCAGAGTGGTGCGTGGGATGGTGGCCAGCCCGACAGACACGTCCCTCTCCCAACCCGTCAACGACAGTGACTGTGACCAGATGTGGGAAAGGCTCTTTGCAGAAGCCACGAAGGCATGGATCTCGAGATGAGACCCGCCCGGACAGTGGTTCTCAACCTGTGGGTCGCGACCCCTTTGAGGGTCAAACGACCCTTTTACAGGGGTCGCCTAAGACCATCGGAAAATGCAGAGATTGACATCACGATGCATCACAGTAGCAACATTTCATGGTTGGGGGTCACCACCCCATGAGGAACTGTGTGCAAGGGTCTCGGCCTTAGGAAGGTGGAGAACCACTGCTCTACTGGGGATGTGCCCACAACCAGGATACATGCCCTTGACCGGAATCGAATCTGGGACGTTTTAGTCCATAGGCCAACGCTCTATCCACTGAGCCAAACCGGTTTCAGCCCATTTTATACATTTTCGACGCCATTGAAGCGAGAACAGGGCAGCAGCCCTTTACCACGGAGATGACAGGAGCGCCTTCCCCGGAGGCCGGAGCCAGGAGCGGTGACAGCGTGATCCATGGGCTCCGGGCCGCCGTCCCTCGCGGCAGACGGAGAGCCAAGAGCCCGGAAAGGCACGGCGGACGCTGATAGAGAGCGGGAGAAACGGACAAATATGGAAGAGACGGCGCTGGAGCAGCCCTGCCTCCCCCGATGGTATCTCTCTCCCCGGCTGTGCATCCATCCGTCTCTGAGGGAGGAGAGGGAGCGGCCCGGTGGGAACACGCTCAGCCTCAGACCCTGACAGACGTGGACTGAATTCTGCCTTAAAAAAAAAAAATCTACTCTTGGAGTATTGCAGATGTCCTGCATTAACAAAAATTTCCCTTCTAACCTCTCCCACCCCAGGCCCTGCCCCCTCACTGGGTTCTGCCTGTGCTCTGGTCTGTGTGGTCAGCTCTGCACACCTGTGTTCTCTCTGCTAAAATGGGCACCGCAGTGCGAACGTGAGGGCGGTGTGAGGAAGTCTGGGACACTGGAGTTCCTGTCCCCCCGACGGCGGGAAGAGCGGAGGAGGTGGACACAACGCTCAGCTATCCCGCCTGCCAGCCGAGGGGAGGACGAGGCAGGGGAGGCAGGAGGCCCCGGGGGAGAGAGGACAGCTGGGGGGGGTGGCACATGGAATGAGGGGGCTCAGAGCGGTGCCTGGTGGCCAGAGATGGGCAGTCGTGAGCTCAGAGGCCTCAGGGATTGGCACCTCAGCTGCACAGCCACGGCTCCCCGGCATGGAAGCTGGAGCTCGCCCGTGAGAGGCTGTAGAGGAGGAGGGAGGGTGCTCTGGCAGAGGCCTGTGGGTGCCCACGGGGAGGAGCGCAGACAGGACCAGGACCCGCCACGAGCCGGAGCAGTGGGCTTGGGGCCAACATGCTGCAAGGGGGAGGGAGAGCTTTTTGTTTTGTTTTATTTTATTATTTTATTTTACTTAGTAGAGGCCTGATGCATAAAGATTCCTGTAAGAATGGACCTTCCTTTCTCTGGCTGCTGGCACCCTTCACTGGGGCTGGAGCCGCCTTTCCGCCTTCCCACGCTGCCCAGAGGCCCAGAGCTGGGTTGGTGTGAAATGCCTGCCCCCAGCCGCTCAGTGCCTGTGCATGCAAATTAATCCGCCATCTTTGTTGGGCTAATTTGCATATTCACCTCTGATTAGCTAGTGGACATCATGAAGGTATGGTCAATTTGCATCTTTCTCTTTTATTAGTGCAGATTTACTTATTTATTTCAACCTAAGGCTCTTCCCCCCCCCTCCCCATCCTTCCCACCATGCCTCTGGTCCTCTTTCCATGCACCGCACGGTGAGGTAATCCTGCTGATACACCACCTGTGGCTCCCACCTAATTCCGCTGACGTGGCTTTGGTGCCATCTCCTGACTACAGTACAGCCCATGGCAGCGTGTACAGCCACCGCTTCCCCCACGCGTGACACAGGGGTGGGTGTCTGACATGTTTCAGAGGTGAACAGGTTTTCTTCAGCTGAGGAAACCCTGCCTACCTGGAAGATTCCACTCACTGTAGGAGGGTTGCCTATTTTTGGTGGAAAACTCTTTGTCCCGGGCGCCCGAGGATTAAATATAGTTAGAGATGGGAGAGGCATCATTCTGATTTATTCGCCAGGATGGAAGCGCATTAGCCGGTTTCCTCTGGGGAAACGCGACTTCCCAGCATGCTCTGAGGGAAGGCAACAGTGTTTCCAACACGCTCGGGAGGGCGATCTTCAAAAACCCGACTCTTTCCCGAGCTTAAACGCGAGACTTCAGAGGCAGGCGCTTCCGTGCGTCTGCACCAGCAGCCCCGGCTAAAACCTTCGCTTCGTGTTTAGAAGTGAAAAGGCACGCACTTCGGGAGTCCGTGTGGGCCGATTCCTCCCGGCGAGCTGGGGCACCCCGCCTTTAACATCAGAACCCTTCAGGCTGACCCCGGTGAAGTGCCGGGGCGGCCGCCAGGAGGGGGCGCTGCCCAGCCTTTCGTTCGGTAACATCTGGATCTGCTTCCATGCCTCCTGGTTGTTAGCATTGCCTTTCCTGGATTTTATTTTATTTATTTTTTAATGTACAGTGGTACCTTGAGATACAAGTGCCCTAACATACGAGATTTTTGAGACACAAGCCGTCGAGCGAGCGATTTTTGCTTTGAAATACGAGCAACATTTGACATAGGAGTCATTGCGCGGATTGGCCGGCTGCACACGACCCACCAGTTTACCGCGACTCAAGTGTCTCATAGTTTCTCATGCCTCAAGGTTACGGAACAAATTAAACTCATATCTTGAGGTACCACTGTATATTTTATTCATTTTTTACAGAGAGGAAGGGAGAGGGACAGAGAGCTAGAAACACTGATGAGAGAGAAACATCGATCAGCCGCCTCCTGCACGCCCCCCACTGGGGTTGTGCCCGTAACCAAGGTACATGCCCTTGACTGGAATCGAACCCGGGGCCCTTCAGTCCACAGACCTACGCTTTATCCACTGAGCCACAACTTTCTTTCTTTCTTTTTTTTTATTGGCAACTTTCTTTCTTTCTTTCTTTCTTTATTTTTTTACATATTTTATTGATTTTTTACAGAGAGGAAGGGAGAGAGATAGAGAATTAGAAACATCGATGAGAGAGAGATATCGATCAGCTGCCTCCTGCACATCCACTACTGGGGATGTGCCCGCAACCAAGGTCCCGGCCCTTGACCGGAATCGAGCCTGGGACCCTTCAGTCCGCAGGCCGACGCTCTATCCACTGAGCCAGACCGGGTAGGGCGCCTTTCCTGAATTTTAGAGGCTCCGCTTCGCATTTCTCTCCCAGGCCAAGTTTCCAGAACACCCGGATTAACCGATGTACTACCAAGAAGGGGCCCGCCCCTTGGAGCGTCGGCCTCAGAGTCGTCACGGTCCCTCGGGCGTCACTGGCGTCACTGCGCATCTGGGCGAGGAGGGTGCCAGTGGGCTCGGACGTCACATCCGCGGGACAGAACATTTCACGGTTGTCAACCACCCCGAGGGGTGGGAGGTGGAGGTTTCACCAATGTCAGCTCGTCTGTCGCCGGGTCTGGCACACCGACACGCTGCGGGGACTGCACATCTGTCACTCGCAGAGTGCCGAACCCGCGCTGGGGCCCAGGTCACGGCCGCCTGCCAGGTTTCCTGTGGGCACTGGCACTGGCCCCGCCGTCCCGGGACGGGTAGCACCACAGCGCCTCGGGCAACGTCAGCCCAGCAAAAATTAGCACCGGCGTCAGGCGTCTGGGCCCGCTTTGATGACGTGAGGTCACGGCTTTCTCGCCCGCTCGGGGGCGCAGAGGAAAGAAGCGTTTCTGGAATCCACCGAAGACGGATTTTTTTTTCCCCTCGTGGGTGGGGAGGGGAAGGTATTATGAGAGAGAAGCATTTGGAAAAGAGGTTCAGGGAAGGTGGATAGTCTAAGAGGCTAACGGAAGAACGAGTCACGGAGGGGCCCCTGAAATAACTCACGAGCCGACGGGGAGTGTGTAGACCAGCGGTTCTCAACCTTCCTAAGGCCGCGACCCTTTAAGACAGCTCCTCATGTGGTGGTGACCCCCAACCATGAAATTATTTTAGTTGCTACTTCATCACTGTAATCTTGCTACTGTGATGAACTGTCATGTAAATATCTGATAGGCAGGAAGTATTTTTGTTGTTACAAATGGAGCATCATTAAAGCATAAGGATTCATCACAAAAACAAAAGTGATTATATAGTGAAATATTTATTTCTAATGACAAATAAATGAAATGTTGTCTTGAATCGTGGTGTAGCATGGGCAACAGTCTTCATATGACAACAGTAAACGACATGGCTACACTTTGCTACACCGAGGAGCGGTGTGTTGGTTCCTAAGACCATGGGAAACAGGTGTTTTCCGCTGGTCTTAGGTGACCCCTGTGAAAAGGGCATTCAACCCCCAAAGAGATCGTGACCCACAGGTTGAGAACCACTGGTGCAGACTGTCTGCTGAGGTGCCTGCGTTGCACTGGGGAACATGGACCAGGGGAACACGCGATGCCAGGTGTCCCTGGCTGTCCGAGAGGAGACGATGATGACGGACGCGCAGGACAGGATCGGAGAGGCGGAGCTCCCACTGGGGGTGAGCGCTGAGCACCGAGTAGCCCGACCTGGGCCTGGGTACTGAGGAGAGAGAGAAACCAGGGCGGTTAGCAAAGAGGCTGGGGGAGGAGGACTGGGTGCCTCTTGCAAGTAGAAAGATTTTGAAAAAGAGTTACCACATGGATTGAACCCTTTTTTTAAAAATATATATTTTATTGATTTTTTACAGTGATGAAGAGAGAGGGACAGAGAGTTAGATGAGAGAGAAACATCGACCAGCTGCTTCTTGCACGCCCCCTACTGGGGATGTGCCCGCAACCAAGGTACATGCCCTTGACCGGAATTGAACCTGGGACCTTTCAGTCCGCAAACCGATGCTCTAGCCACTGAGCCACACCGGTTTAGGCTGAACCCTTCTTTTTGTCCAATAAGGACTATACTAAATAGTCGACTTTCACGGTTTTATTTATTTCTCTCTGTGACCTGATGGGTTTAATACTGTCTTTATCTCAAGTTTGCCAACAAGGAAACAGGTTCAGTGAGAGTGAGTGACGTTGCTAAGACTGGATGGGGAACCCTAGCCCTGTTGTTTTAAAGACCGGGCGTACCCTCGCTGGCCTGGCTCAGTGGATCGAGCGGTGGCCTATGTGGACTGAAGGGTCCTGGATTTGATTCCCATGTGCCTGTGTTGTCCCTAGTAGGGTGTGTGCAGGAGGCAGCCGAGTGGTGATTCTCTCTCATCATGGATGTTTTTATCTTTCCTTCTCCCTTCTTCTCTGAAATCAATTATATATATATATATATACATATATATATATATATATATGACACAGGCATAGATATTCATGACATAAATGTGTGTCTATATAGTAGAGGTGTGTAGGCAGATGTGTGTAGTGCAAAGAGATGGCATTTCGGGTATGAGAGGATGAAAGATACAGGTAGAAATTGGCATGGGTTCGAGGCATCAATGCAGTTCCTTAGTAACTGGGGAGGAGGGCGTACCCCAGGAGGGGCGATGGCAGAGGAGCGGGTATGGAAACCCCAGGGGGAAGGCCGGGGTTGGCACGTGACCGAGGGCTGGCTGGGCTGAGCAGCAGGTGTGTGCCCGTTGGCTGAACAGGTGAGCACAGCCGTTCTCTGTCTCAGGCCACACAGACAGGACGGGTGAGGACGGATGCCCAGGCGCGCCCTCTGACCTGACTGCGGCCAGGACACCTGTGGGAAAGAGGCTGAGCCCTGGCTGTATTTGGGGGTCAAACACACACAGCCTGAGGGATAAACGGGAGGTGAGAGGCAGTGGTCACTCTGGCTGGGGCTTGAGGGGAAACCTGGCCAGTGCCCCCAACTCCCACTCCTCTCTCTCTCTCTCCCTCCCTCCCTCCCTCCTTCCCTCCCTTCCACTGTCTAAAAATCAATGGAAAAAAATATACTTGGGCTGAAACCGGTTTGGCTCAGTGAATGGAGCGTCGGCCTGCGGACTGAAAGGTCCCGGGTTCGATTCCAGTCGGGGGCATGTACCTTCCTTGCGGCCACATCTCCACAGTGGGGCGTGCAGGAGGAGGCTGATCGATGTCTCTCTCTCATCGATGTTTCTAACTCTCTATCCCTCTCCCTTCCTCTCTGTAACAAATCAATAAAATATATTTAAAAATATATATGCTTGGGTAGGATTAACAAAACAAAACAAAACACACACACACACAAAAAAAGGAAAAAAAAAATACACGAAAAGCCTGCCCCATGTCCATGTGACCGTCCTGTTCTACAGTTTCCCATAAGACAAAACTCAGTTCACGCCCATCACCTCCTCTCCCGCCCTGAGAAGCCGGCGTCTGCTCCCTCCTGGACCAGGGAGAAGGCGTTCCAGTGAGAGGTCCGGTCCCACCCCCTTCCTAACTCGGCCTCAGACTCGAGAACAGCCCAGGAACAGGAGGGGACCCGGCAGGACACGGGAGATCCTGCCGGCCACCTTTGTCTCGGAGACTCCTGGAGGCACAGGGGAGCAGAGACCTGCCCACGGCATTGGGGCACACCTAGAGGGGAGCCCACGGCGAGCTCTGGGGACTCCAGAGGGGCTCGAGGCTGGAGAGGAGGACGGAGCCTGCTGCCCTGAGGGTGGGCTTCCCTCGGGAGTGAGGGGCCCGGAGCCGTGTTTGCGATGGAGGCTGGGTGACCAGGAGGCTCACCTTCTCCAATCCGAACCCCTGCGGTGTGTCTGTGGGTGTGCTGGGAAAGGCACACGCAGAACCCTACATGCCTGTGTGACTGTACAGTGGCACCTCGAGATACGAGTTTAATTCGTTCCGTAACCTTGAGGCGTGGGAAACTATGAGATGCTCGAGTCGCAGTAAACTGGTGGGTCATGTGCAGCTGCCGATCCTCTCGATGACTCCTATCTCGAATGTTGCTTGTATTTCAAAGCAAAAATCGCTCGCTCGACGGCTCCTATCTCAAAAATCTCGTATGTTAGGGCACTCGTATCAAGAGGTACCACTGTATTTATTAAGCAAACACAACAAGCCTTTGATAGTGAAATCACCAATTAACAACAATAACTGAAACAGTAGAAAAATAGAAGAAAAACACTTTTCTTCTTTTTTTTTTTGGTCATAGTCTTCGTTTTTGTTTTATTCCGTTAATCCTCACCTGAGGATATTTTTCCATTGATTTTTAGAGCGAGTGGAAGGGAGGGGGAGACAGAGAAACATCCATGTGAGAGAGACACATCGATTGGTTGCCTCCCGCACAGGCCCCAACCAGGGCCAGGGATCGAGCCTGCAGTGAAGGTACGTGCCCTTGCCCGGAATTGAACCCAGGACCCTTCAGGGCGCAGGCCGATGCTCTATCCGTTGAGCCAAACCAGCGAGGGCTGGCCATAGACTTCTCTTAAGATGTTGGCTGAGGGGACCATGAGTGGTGGTTGTGTTAGTAACAACTTCTTCGTATTTGCCATTGAAAGAAGAACACTTATTCCGAAGCAGCCCGTGGCTCCGAGCCTGCCCTTGTAAGCTGATCCTGCGAACAGGGCAGCGAGCATTTCCCCGAGGACTCTGAGCCCGTGACCCCCATGGGACCCCTGAGGTCTGGAGGGGATTCCCATGACACTGAGGAGGGGGCGAGCCGGAAGGAGGGTGTGGGCCCCGGGAGGAGGGAGGAGGGAGGTCGTGTTTCTGGCACACGTGTGCCAGCCGAGCCGCGTTACCTTTTTAGTAAAAATATCCTTTTATTTTGAAACAGCTGCAGGCTCACAGGACGTTGCAAAAATAGTCCAGAGTTTGTGTGTGCCCTTCACCCAGTTTCCCCAGTAACCGGCTCCTGCCCAGTCACGGGTTGTGGTCCACGCCGGGACCTGACCTTGGCACGCCCCCGTGACCTCGGGAGGGAGCGTCCCCAGGTTTGGCCAGTTACCGCTCTTCTTCTCCTAAACAAGGGTAATGCTTTGGGATTATTAGATCGTTTCTTTTACCAGTGTTAAAAACTTTTTAAAAATCATCTTTATTTTTACAACAAATTCTCCCATTACGTACTCTGAAAAATTTAACCGACAATGTTATTTGACTCAAGGCTAAGTAGGTTTCATGCAAATTACTTTAGTTTTGGTATGAAAAGGTAAAGGTTTTCTTTTCAGTTTCTAGAATAGATGACAGCTGTAGTCCCCAAAGTAATTTATGAAATCGCACCTTTAAAAATTAAACTGAGACGGTGATTTCTAATAGGGTGGGTCCTGGGTCCTGGTCCCACCTGCTGCTGTAAACTGAGTGAAGTAATTTTATTTTATTTATTATTTTTTATCATGTTTTATTTTCAGTTGCAAGGACATACAACATTAGTTGAGGTGTGCAACCCGGTGCTTACACATTACATAAACACAAGTGATCATCGTGTTAAGCCTCGTACCCGCCTGCCACCATACGTGATTATGGTAATGTTATGGACTAATTATCTATTTGTACCTAATCCCCGAGTGAAGTCATTTTAATTTTAAATTAAATTTTATTAATTTTATTTTTTATTTTTTAAAAGATATATTTTATTGATTTTTTACAGTTGGGAAGGGAGAGAGATAGAGAGCTAGAAACATCGATGAGAGAGAGAGACATTGATCAGCCACCTCCTGCACGCCCCCTCCTGGGGATGTGCCTGCAACCAAGATACATGCCCTTGACCGGAATCGAACCTGGAACCTTTCAGTCCACAGGCCGAAGTCTGTCCACTGAGCCACACTGGTTTGGGCTAATTTTATTTATTTTTTGTTCATCATCACCTCGTGTGGTTCTGCGGAGCAGAAGGGATCGGGGTGAAATGGGTAGTACGGCCCTGGCGCAGAGTCTGTTCCGTGAGGTACTGGAGGACACTGTCAGATGGGAGAGGGGAGGAAGAGGAGCTGGGAAGGGAGGGAAGGGTTAGGTGATGTGATGGGAAGGGGCCAGCCTGCCTGTGGGAGCACAGTCAGCTTAGGGGGGGGGTGCGGTTGTCTTGGAGGACCCACCCCTCCAGGAGGACGGGAGGGCTCCGATGTGGTGGCCCCGAGAGGCTGGGAACCACTGGGGAGGGTGACTGGCTTTCCCCTCCGCGGGGACAGAGCCACGCGCCCGCGCTCGGAATCGGCGGAGGCTGAGCTGCGGCACACAGACTCTCACCTCATTTCTGGAAAGCAAACGTCCCACCTGCCTGTCCTTCCACTGGGAAGATGGTTTAAACCAGTGGTTCTCAACCTGTGGGTCGCGACCCCTTTAGAGGTTGAAAGACCCTTTCATAGGGGTCGCCTAAGACCATCGGAAAATGCAGATATTTACATCATGATGCATCACAGTAGCAACATGTCATGGTTGGGGGTCACCACCCCACAAGGAACTGTATGCAAGGGTCTCGGCCTCAGGAAGGTGGAGAACCGCTGGGTTAAACTGTAGATCCTGACTCCCAGAGTCTAAGAGATGAGAGCGTGACAGCAGCTCGTAATCCCATCCCCGTGGTGCCTAGGCCTTCCCTCTGGAGTGGTGTCTCTCCCAGAGCCCTCCTCTTGCTATACTAGCCCTCGAGGGAAGTGGTAAAACCATCCGGACCACAAGGAATCTGACAAAAAGACAGGAAAAACCAGAACAGGTGTGTTTGTACATGCTCCTGCCCAGCCGCCATGGAACTGCCATTCACATCAGCATCCGCTGCAGTCTGTTCTCCTCTTATTCCTTGGGCCACAGTTTAAAAGGGTTTTTGCTTTGGGTGTTTCGGGTCACGCCCACCTTTTCAATGTAAGACGTCGCTTTAACTCGTGCAAAATGGAGTATTTCCTCTTCCGGCCTCACCCACCGTGTGAGGAAACCTCTGTAACGTGAGTACCGACGACCCTAAGATGACCCGGTCACGGACTGCGAACACTTTGTCTTGGTGTTTTAAGGAACACAGATCCCAGACTCACTGCGTGTTTGCAGTTGTTTTACAGTGAAGAGAGGACACAGCGGCTGGTGGATGGGCTGGGATCACACCTGTAACCCACATACGTGTGTGTCTGTGACTGGAATCAAACCCAAGACCCTTCCGGCCTGGGCCCGACACTCTGACCACCGAGAAGGCCGGGTTCCAGGTAAAATAAAGAATTTTCATGGAGACATCTGTACATTACTTTACACAGAAGAGATGGCCCAGGACAGTGGTCGGCAAACTGCGGCTCGCCACTCGGTTGATGGTTTGCCGACCACTGGGATAGGGGCTAATCACCAGGAACAACAACAGCCTGTAATGATTGGAATCGAGAGTCTAGTTCCGTGGTCGGCAAACTCCTTAGTCAACAGAGCGGCAAACCATGGCTCAAGAGCCGCAGTTTGCTGACCACCGGCCTAGGATGCACTATTAGGGCTAGTTCCCACAGGTTGAGAACCGCCAGCAGGGTCGCCTAAGACCATCGGAAAACACAGATATTTACATTACAATTCATAACAGTAGCAAAATGACAGTGATGAAGTGGCAACGACAATAATTTTGTGGTTGGGGGTCCCCATGACATGAGGAGCTGTATTAAAGGGTCTCGGTGTTAGGAAGGCTGAGAACCACGGGCTGGTCTGTGGGTTGTTCTGTCTGAGTCAGGGAAGAGCAGGCGGGGACCTTTGCCGATGGTGCTGTATGCTGGGAGAGGCCAGCTGTTTGTGCCCATAAGACCCCAGGTTGGCCTGCGACAGACAGGTGAGGAGCAGACAACACGCATGTCCGCCAGCGGCTGGGAAGCACCAGTCCACGCGGCCTGGCGTGTGCTGGGAGAGCCTCGTCCCTTTACCGTCACGCGTCTGCGGCCCCGTGTTCCGTGGCCGTGCCACTCCGCTTCCAAGTCCCACGGAGGGAGAGGGGGTTCAGGCTCCAGGGGTGCCCGCAGCGTTCCCCAGCTGCCTTGTCCCCTCTGAGCCGGGCACTGGGGTGCGGAACCCCTGGGTCTCCCTGCAGGCCTGGTCCAGGGTGGAGGTGGGCAGTACCTCCCGCTGGAGGCAGGTCCGTCTAGCATAGTGGTTCTCAACCTTCCTAAGGCCGAGACCCTTTAAGACAGCTCCTCATGGGGTGGTGACCCCCACCCATAAAATTATTCCCGTTGCTACTTCATCGCTGTAATTTTGCTGCTGTGATGAACTGTAATGTAAATATCTGATAGGCAGGATGTATTTTCCTTGTTACAAATGGAACATCATTAAAGCATAGGGATTAATCACAAAAACAATACGTAATTATGTATTGTGAAATATTTATTTCTAATGGCAAATAAATGAAATGTTGTCTTGAATCGTGGTGTAGCTTGGATAACAGTCTTCCTAGGACAACAGTAAACGACATGGCTACACGTTGCTACACCGAGGAGCGGTGTGTTGGTTCCTAAGACCATGGGAAACAGGTGTTTTCCGCTGGTCTTAGGAGACCCCTATGAAATGATCGTTTGACCCTCCAAAGGGGTCGCGAATCACAGGTTGAGAACCGCTGTTCTAGAACCAGGCCCAGCAGGTACCAGCCCAGCTGGTCTGCCCCTACCAAGGGCTCGAGATCCTGGGAACCGGCTGCCGGTCCAGGGGCGCATGGGGCCACCTCGGTGCCCGGAGAGGAGATGGCTGGAGGAGCCACCGGGCACAGGCGCCAACCTAGGGCTCACACCGCCAGTTCCCTGGGCTGCACTGGGCCGGAGGCCACGTCCCATCTGAGGAACCGGGATAGCGGTGACGCGGTCCTTTCTCCCCTGGAGGCCGGCCCGGGCGGGCAGGCTCGCAGCAGCTGCTGGCGGCGACCGAATGGAGCCTCGCGCCAGGCCCGGGGCTGTGCCTGTCACTCGCCGGCCGACCGGGCAGGTCCGGGCGCGCGTGGCTCACAGCCAGGCCGGGCATCCCGGCCCCGGACCCTCCTTCCCATCCTCCCCACATTGCGCCCCGGGGGTGCGGGCGCCCCGAGGGAGGGAAGGAGGGAAGGAGGCAGGCAGGGGCTGAGCCGAGAGCTCGGGGGCCGGCGGGACGGCCGGGGCGGCTGGCGCTGCGCCCGGGGGCGGGCGGGCGGGGACGGGTAAAGCGGGCGGCGGGCGGGCGGGCGGCGGGCACTCGGCGGGCGGCGGGCGCGCACCATGCCGTCCTTCGACGAGGCGCTGCAGCGCGCGGGCGAGTTCGGGAGCTTCCAGCGGCGCGTGTTCCTGCTGCTGTGCCTGACGGGCGTCACCTTCGCCTTCCTCTTCGTGGCCGTCGTCTTCCTGGGCAGCCGGCCCGAGCGCTTCTGGTGCCGCGGGCCCGGCGCGGCCGCGCTGGCCGAGCGCTGCGGCTGGAGCGCCGAGGAGGAGTGGAACCGCACGGCGCCCGAGCGCGCGGCCCGCGG
>PVJN01034082.1:0-23005 GCA_004026805.1 Lasiurus borealis | reverse complement strand
GGCCATGAAAGGGAAAAAAGAATTAGGGCAATAGTTAGAGGAGGACCACAAATAGCTACCCAAAGAACAAGGTTGTCACTGAACCTGAATTTGTTGGAGCTAATGGATACCTTTCATAGCCTTTTTTGGAAAGAGATCTACAGCTAAATTGGCATGTGAAGAGAGAGAGAGAGCTCCCAACCAGAAAAAAAGAAGAAGCGGTGAAGGGATGTTGGGGTCCTAAGCAGAAAAAGGCAAATAGACTTACATTTTATTTAGGGCTTATTCCTTCCCATCCCCTCCCCTCCCCACCCCCCTTTCTTATATATTTCATTTAAGGAGACTCTAGCACAAAAGAAACCCCTCATCAGAAATAATCACCAATAGTCACTAACCATAGCACTGTCCTATCTTCACACACTCTTGATATTTGTCACATTCTGCACACATGCTTCTCTATTTGCTTAATAAATCAAACTTATTGTGCATCTAGAAAAAAACAAAGAACCGAGTAACAAGCAGTTCTGATTGAGATAAGGGCATTTTTTTTTTAGAACTTTTAAAAACAGTTTGTTTTCTAATTTGTAATACAGAAAGCCAATTTAAAAATTATTTTCTAATTTGTAATACAGAAAGCCAATTTAAAAATTACTCACTTAAGTCTAAAAGGCAGGTTGAGCTAAACATCTATGGAGCTGGGTTATTGCTTATGCAGGGACCAATAAGGAACAGTTGTATAAGTGAGAATGTTTCCTCGTTTCTCTTCAGGAAATATGTATAAATATCAGTTTCAAAATGAGCTCAAAACAATGTTCTCATCTGGAAAATACATGACTCTATAAATAAGTGGAAAAATACTTTCAAAAATTTCTGGTGTAAACATATCTTCTGTAAGTAATGGAAAAGATTTAAGTTGCTGGTATCAAATAGCTACTGATACACTTCTTCTATTGGTTAAAAATTGCCTACTCAATGTCTGAAGGGGAAGTATAAAATATTATACAAAAAAAAAGTAATATCACAATCACTGTGAATCTGTGAAACCTTATTAAGTCTCCCTTGACAGCAATTTTGGGAAAAAAAACTCTAATTTTCTAGTCTCACTTTTTAATTAAACCCTGGCCATGGTGCCCATGTCACTCTTAAGCATGCATGGTAATGAACAACTTAGGATGGTTTTGTGTATTCCTTTGCAGAGTTAGCTGGCTGGCCACCTTTATGATATAATCTCCTTCAACTGCAATTTAATTAAAACAGTAAAAGATCTGACCTTTGCTGGAGATTTTCTTATCCATAGCTCTAAAAATATCCCTGGAAGCTATCTGTCAATATGATCTTTCAAGCACATCCTGTTAGTACTGGAGAAGAGAAAGGAAATGAGAAAAACCAGAACCCATAAAGATTAGCACAGGTTAGCACATTGTTGGTTCTCATGAAACTGAAGTCACAAGGTTGTCTATAAAGAGACTAAGAAATAGATTTAAGCCACCTAATGACATAAAGCATCGAATGAAAGGCCTCCACCTAGTGTTTGCCTATAATAAAGGCACGCGTTCTGATCATTGCCTCCAATCCCCACACCCCTCTCTCAGGAATTATCCTGGTGTCTGTTTTGGTTTGGGTGATACTTAGAGCCTTCAGAACCTTGATTTACAGATATGCATGGGAGGCCTGGCTGTCTCATGAACTCCAGAATTCTGTGCATTCTGTACCAGGACATTTCGAAATGAAGAGTTCCTCTTTGTTGACGATAACAGGAGTTCACTATGCACTCTGTTCTGATGATTGAGATGTTCTTGCCTAGTCATATATAAAATGTCATTTATCCCTACAGCCATGGTGGATTAGCATGGGTGTATATTGTATGACTTAAATTAGATCTCTTATTATTTTTCTTTTGATGAAATAACATTTTAGATACTTTAAACAGAAAATTTATTTTATTAATTAATTATTAAAACTCATTTGTATCTTGACTCATTCCAAAAGCATATGAAACAGCTCTATCTTGCTCTGTAGTTTACAAGGAGCATTATCAGAATTCTTATGACAATTCTTGAAAAATAAGAAGACGGGTCCAGAGAGGTTAAGTGACTTGTCAAAACTGAAAACTAGTGAAGTGCAGAGTCAGGACTCACACCTAAACCACATGATGTCAAGTCCAATGCTATGTTATCCCTGTTCCATGAAGCCTCTTGGCTGCCTGCTGGGAGTCAATGCCAGGATTTGGGGGGGGGGGGCAGACTTAAGCCTTACTTACAATTAATTCTCCTAGTGCTGCACCTGTCTTCTTGTGCTCTGAGGTTCGGCAGCTAGAACAGCACCGCATATATGCATGCTTAATAAGCCAGGACCTGTGGTAATGAGGACTCTTGTTGGTCTTTTTACATGACCAGTGCTCCCTGCTTCTCCTGAGAGGATTCTCAAAGCGTATTTCTCTTATGCCTGCAGTTATAATTACCAATGGCTGTGTTCCCCATTCCAGCTGTTAAGTTTCCCCAACACACACCAGTTGTCACTCTAGCATACCTTCTGCCCAGCTAATGATTTCATATAAATGGGTTGGAGTTGTCAGAAAAAATGAAAGCCATCACAATTTCCCTTGTGATGAAACATATATACATTGTCCTTCTACATCTGTTTTTAAACCAAGTTCAAACTTTAATCATGATGCTCAGCAGAGGCATCTGGAAGATGTGTTGAATTGCCAGCAGACACCAGATGGGCTTATTCAATCTGGAACAGATGTTGAATTGATATTAAAAAGTGATAAGCCTGGACTTTCCCACCACTTATGATTCCTGTTGTCTATTGATAAGTTTACCATTTTGGTTTAATTCCATTTTCCCAAGTCCTCTTTCTAACCCAAATGATTTTAAGAGGAAACAAGGAGAAATTTTCTCTTTGCTCAGAGAATATCTCAAGCTCTCAATACACTCTGGGTTAAAAAATGAACTTTAATGAGCTCATGATATTACAGGAGAGCTAGGAGTCTCATCATTGTTTTCATGGCAACAGAAGTAAGATTCTTTTTTATTCCTGCTCTGTCAATTAATGCTGCCTTCTTCCCACAATCTCCTTCCTCCATCTATACTGTCAATGAAATTCTCTGAGGGAACTCCATATAAAGGAAAACAGCCAAATGGCAGTAAAGTATGTTTTTATTAATATTTGCATAAGTATCTAATATTCAAATGTAGCTTTCTTTGGAAGGCAGAGTTGAAATAAACACGTTAAAGTGAAGTCCTGAATTGGACTCCTGCCACTTCTTAAATTGAAATCTTGGGATAGGATAAAGAAATAGAAGGGAAACAGGAATCAGTTTCCTGGTTCTATGGAGCTTCTGCCTCCTCTTGAGAGTAATGGTTACACAGTCACTGGCAAAAGGCCTTTGGTCCACTTAGCCTCGTGGATGGAAGAGTGAGAGCTGGATTGGTCACATGCTGGATAATAGAAACACAAGTCAGTGCGACCAAAGTTGACCAATCAGATCAACTCCTCCTCTCTTGGTAACATAGAACAATCTAGGAAGGTATAGAATTAATGTAGAAAGCAAAGGTATTAATAATGCCCACACTGAGTGATATCCAGAGTTCTAGAAAGGTAACTTCCAAATCCAAATTCTTACTTAACTCCCTAATGCCTGGAATTCTATTAACATATTTATTATTTTATTTTAAACTAGAGGCCCGGTGCATGAAATTCGTAAATGGGAGCGGGGGGGGGGGGTATCCTTCCGCCCATCCTGCCACCACCACCCCCAATCTGGGATCCCTTGAGGGATGTCTGACTGCCCTATTTGGATCGGGCCTAAACGGGCAGTCAGACATTCCTCTCACAATCCAGGAATGCTGGTTCCCAACTGCTCACCTGCCTGATTTCCTGATTGCCCCAAACTGCTTCTGCCTGCCAGCCTGATCACCCTCTAACCACTCCCCTGCCAGCCTAATTGATGCCTAACTGCTCCCCTGCCAGCCTGTTTCCCCTTAACTACCCTCCCCTGTAGGCCTGGTCATCCCTAACTGCCCTCCCCTGCAGGCTTGATCACCCCCAACTGCCCTCTCTTGCAGGCCTGGTCCCTCTCAACTGCCCTCCCTTGCTGGCCTGATTGCCCACAACTTCCCTCCCTTGCAGGCCTGATTCCTGCCAACTGCCTTCCCTTGATGACCATCTTGTGGTGGCGGCCATCTTATGTCCACATGAGGGCAGGATCTTTTGACCACATGGGGGCAGTCATCTTGTGTGTTGGAGTGATGATAAATCTGCATATTACTCTTTTATTAGATAGGATAGAGGCCTGGTGCATGGGTGGGAGCCAACTAGTTTGCCCTAAAGGTTGTCCTGGATCCAGGTGGGTGTTCTTTTGGGGTGTAGGGTGGCCTGAGCAAGGGGCCTGTAGTGGTTTGCATGCTGGCCATGCCCCCCAGCGACCCAAGCAGAGGTCCTGGTATCTGGGATTTATTTATTTTCTACAAGTGAAACTTTGTTGCCTTAAGTGCTGGCCAGGGTACATGGAAAACTTGGCTTCCTCCATCACCAAGGGTAACCCAAGCCTCCCTCCTGCTCTCTCTGTGGCTATAGCCATCTTTTTTGGGTTAGTTTGCATAGTCACTCTGATTGGATGGTGGTCATGGCTGGTGGGCGTGGCTGGTGGGTGTAGTGGAGGCACGGTCAATTTGCATATTACTCTTTTATTAGATAGGAAATTTTATATCTAAGAAAAAATAGTTTAAAATGATTAAAGAGATGATTTGGTGACAAAAAGTGGGGGGGGAGTAAGGAGGACCTAGGTACCCAAAGTGAAGTTTAGGAAGAGTGAGGGAAAAGAGTCACTCAAATATGAATAATTCAAAACTAGTACCATTAAAGAAAAATATGTTTTTCCTTGCACTTACCTTAGAAGTTAGAAAGTATAGCAAAATCCCTCTGTAACTTCTTTAACTTCTTTGTTTACTACCCAGAGTAGACTGATAGGTGGGTGAACTTGTTCTATTGGACCAGGGAGAGAACACAGAGGGAGTGCATATTTTCTCAGTTCCACCTCAAAGGTTTTCTGTCTGTATTTAAAACAGACCACTCAGGACTAATAGAAGCATCCTTGTTTGTGAACTATCCATCTTACCAATCACTGGGGATATGCAAAAGAACACACAGCAACTAAAAGTTAAGCTTTCGTTTTGTTTCAGGGATTTTGTTGCATTTTCTCTCTCTCTAATTTTGCCTAGAGAGAACTAGAGAAGTTAGATGGGTGGGTCCTGGGAATGTATGCCCCCAGACTTCTAGAGAAGTAAAAAATAAATGTTTTTGAAATAAGCAAAAAGAAATATATATACTAGTGATACATCAAAAATGATATATAAACAGCCACCATAAAGATAGACAATATCTCTAAAGGCAGAAGAGATATAACTAAAGATTCTGCCATATATTCTGCCAAAGCCAGAAGCAGGAATAGGGACTGAGTACCCATGGGAGTTTAAGGTCTTGCAATGACAATGGACAGTCCCAGACACACAGTCTTAGGAAGGAAGGAGCCTTTTCAATATAGGAGGAGCCCATGCCTCTGAGAAAAAGATAGTCCAGTCTGTGAATTCCCAATTCTAGGAAGAGTTGCCATCTTTCTTCGCAAACTCCTGAGACATAGTCTGGGCAGAGACACGCTATACAACAAGGTCAGTCAAATCCACATGTGATCGTCTTCCTCAAAGAGCAGGGCCAGATCATACTTGGGCCTAGATAACCAGAATGTTTTAAACTGTGTTCCTTGGAACTCCAGGATTTCACACAACTATCTCATTGGCCACCTTAGGAAGTGCCAAGGAGGTTGAGCAGGCAGAGCTTCTCCCCTTTCTATCTCTTCACCATTTCCACTAGAGCTCACTTTCATCTGTATATTACACTGAAGTTCTACATAAAATCTCTTGGGGACAGATTCTCCCACTAAAAATGTACTGAAACTCACTGGTATTGATAAAGTTGAGCCTGCTTTTTGGATTTTTCCTCCATGAGCTGTACCCTTGATCCCCAGGCAGCCTCGAATGAAAGTTAGCTTGGTTATTTATATCTATGGCATAAACTTCTAAGATATTTTCTAAGGAAAGAGAAATACAAGACCGAATGCTCTCAGAAATAAGCCAATCAAAAAGTGGGCATACTGTGCAGGAAGTAGAAGTTTTAACTTTTCAACCCTTTCCAACAAAGGCCAACATGTGAATCTCTACTAAAAAGGAACCCTTCTCTCCCATAGAGCATTGAAAAGTATGTGAGGCTGCTTTTGGCTGTTACAATAATTAAGGAGTTTCATGGTAATCTGTAGTAGGAGCCAGGAATCCTAAACATTTATAATATGTGGGACAGTTCTGCATAATGAGATTGGACCTCCCTACCAGAATGCCAATGCCATACTTGTTGGCAAATATTACAGAACCCTGGTCTATTCTCCAGCATAGTAAAATCATGGGGAATACTCCTGCAATTCTCGTTAGTTGAGAGAGAATGCAGGTATTTGTATTTTATATAAAAGGCTGCATCATACTCCCATAGCATAATAATATTAAACATACAGTTAAATCACTATTTCCTAATTTCGTACTTCCTGAGTATCATTTGGAAGCCCATATGGATTTGTTCATGACTGCTCCATCCTCACATCATTAACAGTCTCACCGTGCATTAGTGCATTAGCCATCTGGTTCTTAAGTATTGGTATCTCATGAGCTTGAGTCAATGTCTATTGGGAGACATATCTATTCTCAGACAATACTTGAATCAGGCTTCAGAACAAAGGATTCCTAGGTTAAGGATCACTCACTAAATTTAAGCCAGTTTAAGGGTACTCCATAGCCTGCTGACCTGTCCTTGTAATATCCCTGCCTTAACTGGAACCTTTCTAAACTCTAACATAAATACTCCTCTTGAAGAAAGTGCTTAGACAAAAGCAGGTTCAAAATGTAATTCTGGAGTGTGACTTTTGAAAGCATGTGAATGAAATTTAATTTACATTCTGCCCTTGCTATGAATCATGATGGCACCAAATACTATGTTAAGTAGAGGATTAAGGCGTATGACATAATACATTAGGAATAAAAAAATGCAAACACTTTTATGCAATATTTTCCTCTAGCATCCCTCTAATCACTAATACCCTCCTTTTTGTTTTTATCTAACTTTATTATGTAAATTTTATACAATATGACTAACTAAAATTTTAATAGAATTGGACACATGGCTAAAAATATCACCTGCTACTGTAATTATTAAGCAACTTTATGCTTGAGGTCAGAACTTAGTGAGGTTGGGAAAGCAATCCCTTGGAGAAAAGTTATTTGTTTATTAATTCAATGTGTTATAGGGAAGATTGTCCTTAAAGAGTAGTCCAACCCAGGGTTGAGGTGCCTATATAAGACTTAGAAACCCTAGCTAGTTTGGCTCAGTGGATAGAGTGTTGGCCTGTGGACTAAAGGATCCCAAGTTTGATTCTGGTAAGGGCACATGCCTGGGTTTCAGGCTCTATCCCCACTAAGGGGCATGCAAGAGGCAACCGATCAGTGATTTTCTTTCATCACTAACGTTTCAATACCTTCCCTCTCCCTTCCTCTTTGAAATCAATAAAAAATATTTTTTTAAAAAAGAAGAAGAAGACTTAGAGAATTTTAATCCCTTTTCTTGGGAATTTAATGTTCTGTGACAAATAGAACTTAGATATTTCTTTCTGAATGGTAAGAAGTTGTAATGACATCCAGAATTAAAAAAAATAATAATAACAGTAAAAAAAAATGAGCATTGCAATATGTACATTGAAGTATTACTTCCCCCATTTTCTTATTTTTGTTACACCCAATGATATATTTCCAATGTAGAAAAAAATACATGACCCAAAACTAATAGCAGCCTAATAATAATTGCCATTTTTGGATGCTGAATCTGAACAAGGCACTTTGGCAAATGCTTTGTATATTGCAGAGTGCCCAGTGAGATGTTATATATATATATATATATGTGTGTGTGTGTGTGTGTGTGTGTGTGTGTGTGTGTGTGTGTATTTAATTTAGAGAAGCTTTTGCATACTTGTTGCTAGACGGAGGTAGCAGGTCCCTTAGAGTAGATCTTCATTGGAAAGGCTCTGTTTCCTAGGTGTTTAAAATTCTGCAAATGAACAGGGAGTAAGTGGTGACCACTATCTTGGAGAAACAATGTGACAGAACCCTCTGTTTAAATAGCACATGCTCAGCAGTCCAAAGCTCTTTGGATGAATTGGGTAACATAATGAGAGGTTTTGACAAAGCCTTCTCCTCCCAATGTCCCCGGTGCTAGGAAAAGTTTAATAAATTTATTTAGAGAAACATGTTCTTTTGGGGAGAAATAAGAACATACCCCAAACTCTTACCTTTTGAGATTCAATTCTCTTCAGACTTTTACAATAAATGAAAATGGCACAAACTGAGATAGATGTTTAGGCAGAAAAAGGTGCCAATGGTCCCAAAGGGCAAGTTGGCTTGAAAGAAGGAGGCATAGCTTGGTGACCTGGACCCAACACCAGACCCAACCACCTTGTTATAGAACCTAACTATGCCCACTAATTCTGAAAAACCCCTGTAGTGTATGTGGCACATGATCAGCTAAACCTCTTTGGATGAATTGGGTAAAGGAATGAGAGATTATGAGCATATAATTACAAACACTTGTCCTGCCTTTGCAACTATAGATCTAGGTTTCAGAAACTCTTAGGCACAACAATTTCTGTTCTGCTTTCTAAGCCAGATTGAGGGTGACTAGGGAGTAACTAGGGTAAGGTTTTGCTGAGGTCAAGCTTTTTTTTTTCATGAATCCAAAAACTCATAATGGCACAAGGTTGCCATTTACAAATGAGCAGATTGAGTAGTGCACAATCAATCTCCTCATTGATTACAAAGAGAACAGTTCTCCTGGTGGCACAGCTTGTTATAATTAATTTAATACATTTCCAAAATTATGTAATATTACATACATACACACACACATACACACACACACGCAAATGCGCACTACCCAAATCCATAATAAGGAGAGGGCATTACTCCTGGTTTCCTGGATGTACCATGTGTTACAGCAACATGATCACAGATGAGTCATAGCTGATAGTGGATGTCAAAACATACGATTCAATTTGTATGCTTCCCTTCTCCCTTGATGCCTTTCTCAGCCTGGCCCCCACCCCATCACAAGACTACCAATAACAATAATACCTAGGGTATGTGGACCCTCCTGCTTGCTGACAAGTGGTGATACCACTTAGATAACAGACCCCAACAGCCTAGAGATGCTGCTCTCTCGGCACAGCTGGGTTGTGGGGTGGCATTCCTGTCACATAGAAAGAGGCAATTAAACCAATTGTGGCTTATTAGTGCCACTTAGTTCAGGAACAATGAATTTCAGGCGCTGAATAAGAAAGAATCTACTT
This sequence comes from Lasiurus borealis, assembly GCA_004026805.1. NCBI lineage: Eukaryota > Metazoa > Chordata > Mammalia > Chiroptera > Vespertilionidae > Lasiurus > Lasiurus borealis. The sequence continues at coordinate 13,587 of PVJN01034082.1, read as the reverse complement.
CTCAGATATGCTTGATGACATCTAGAGGTTACTTCTGTGTCACTTGGGACAGTAATGAAGAGGAAAATGCAGCCACAGATCAGACTTTATAAGAGATTATAACTGGACACATGTGCTCTCTAGTGCTGTAGATGTGCACGGAGCAGAACCATAACCTCACAGAGCTCCCAATGGTGAGAGCCTGATGATATCTCTACAGAGTATTAACTTCCCCTGCCATGGCTTTTCTTTTCTTTTATTTATTTATTTTTAAAGATTTTTTTTTTAATTTTTAAATTATAGTTGACATATAATATTATATAGTTGACATATAATATATTATCTAACACACACACACACACACACACACACACACACACACATATATATAGTGATAACCCCATAAGTCTAGTACCCATCTGATACTACACATACCAGTAGTTGTGATTGACTCTTTTTTCATTTTTTAATCCTCACAGGAGGATATGATTTTATTGCTTTTAGAGAGAGAGGAAGGAAGAGAGAGAGAAAAACATCCACTGGTTGCCTCCTATATATGTCTCGCCTGGGGATCAAACACACAACCCAGGTATCCTAGGAACCAAACCCACCACCTTTTGGTGTATAGGACAATGCTCCAACCAACTGAGCCACCTGACCAGGGTCCTGTGACTATTTTTATAATTGGCAATTTGTACTTCTTAATTCCTTCACGTTTTTCATCCATCCTTTCAACCCTCCTTCCCTCTAGCAGCCATCAAAATGTTCTCAGTATGTGTGAGTTTGTTCGTTTGCTTGCTTGTTTTGTTTTTTAGATTCCACATGTAAGTGAAGTCAGATAGTATTTGTCTTTCATTGCTTTTGGAACAAAGCTCAAAATGCCTAACATGATCTGTTATGTCCTGCCTTATCTAGGCCCACTCTCCTTTCCAGCTCCTCTCTTTCTACTCTCTTTCCCACTATGTCTAGGAATATAGTAGGCTAATATCCACAAGATCCAAATATCCAATACACCTCAACCAACATTTCAGCAGAGGGGCATGTGTGTGTGTGTGTGTGTGTGTGTATGTGTGTGTGTGTGTGTGTGAAGTGACAAACTGACATGCTATACAAAATGTATGTAAAATTCAAAGGATCAGAGTAGCATGTCAGAGTTGGCCTTGAAGGAGGTGTTCTATTCACTATCAAAGCATATTATAAAGCATTAATAATAGTGTGGTATTGGCATAATCATATGTAAATAAGTTAATGGAACAGAAATAGAGAGTCCAGAAACAGAGCCATACATATGTGGATACAACTAATGACAAACTCATGCTGCAGTGCAGCAGGGAAAGATAGTCATTACACAAATGTTACTGAATTAATTGCATATCCATATAGGGAAAAATGAACATGAATGCCTACCTCATACTATACACAAAGATCAAGTCCAGATGAATTACATATCTAAATACGAAGTGAAAAACAACACGACTTTTAGAGAAAAACATGGGAGATTATTTTGGGATAAGCAAAATTCTCTTAAATAGGATACAAAAAGTACCAGATATTTAAAAACAAAAACAAAACTCTTATTTTCATCAAAGAACACCATTAAGAGAATGAAAAGGCAAGCCACTCACTGGGAGATACTTGCAATTCAAATGTCTGACTAAAGACTCATATATCAGAATAATTCAATAAGAAAAAGATTCAATAATTCTATAATTCATTAATAAATGCAATAGAAAATATGCAAACCAATAGAAAGATGGGTAAGAAATCCAAAGAGACATTTTACAAAAGAAAGTGTGGAAACATGGAAAGATACTCAACCTCGTGAGTCATCAGAGATACGCATATTAAAATTATAATGTGACATCTCTCTGCACACTCACTGGAATGACTAAAATTAAAAAGACTACAATGCCAAACCCTGTGAGACAGCCCAGGAAGCTACAGGGAAGTTTTGTTGGAAAGAAAAACAATAAAAGGATCCCTAGAGAGAGATAATTGTTTAAGTTGGGTCATGGGTACATGGGATCTGACTACATTATTTTCTCTAATTTTGTGTTTTTAATTTCTGTAATATTTCTATAATAAGAACAATTTGTTTCTAAAATCTTTACAATATCAAGCCTGATTTGCACCCAAATCAAATCAGCAGCTGCTGCAGTCTCTTTCTACTTCACTTAGTATGTTAGCCCCTAAAGAAGCGTCCACCCAGGGCTTGTTGCTCATGTATGAATGCTCTCCTCCTGGTCACTTGAATCTTTGGAGAGTTCTTTCTTACGTATTCTGTTTTTCACTCCTTGGAAATAAAGATGTGCATTATTTCCTCTCACTCAAGACCTTTACCAGCCAATTACATTCTCTTTTATCCTCGTGTTATTGCCAAAGGAATGACTGAATAATAAATATAAACTTCTATAGATAACATACAGGGAAGTATATTAAATCAAAGAATATCAGCCGAGAAGAGGAGACTAGATGTCAAGCTAATGAGAGGCCCCATGTCAAATCAATGAAAAGGAACTGATTAATTATGGGAAGGGAGCAAGAGAGTTGGCCCCAAGTGTGTCAGTGAAGTGTGTCAGCAAGTTAGAGTCCAAAATAACAGACCCATGGATTTGATTTGGGAGTGGGGGGGGGGGGAAATTATATATATAAATACACACACACACACACACACACACACACACACATACACACACACATGCCCGGTGCATGAAATTTGTGCATGGGTGTGTGTGTCCCTCAGCCCAGCCTGCATCCTTTCCAAACTGGGACCTCTTGAGGGATGTCCCACTGCCCATTTAGGCCCAATCCCTCTCATAATACAGGACTGCTGGCTCCCAACTGCTCACCTGCCTGCCTTTTTGATTGCCCCTAACTACTTTTGCCTGCCAGCCTGATCACCAACCCCTAACCACTCTCCTGCCAGCTTGATTGATGCTTAACTGCCCTTATCTGCAGGCCTGGTCACCCCTAATTCCCTCCCCTGCAGGCTTGGTCCCCCCCAACTGCTCTCCCCTGCAGGCCTGGGTCCCCCCCAACTGCCCTTCCCTACAGGCCCAGTCACCCATAACTTCCCTTCTCTGCTGGCCTGATCACCCCAAACTGCCCTCCCCTGCAGGCTTGGTCCCTCCCAACTGCTCTCCCTTGCTGGTATCTTGTGGTGGCCATCTTGTATCCATATGGGGGTAGCCATCTTTGACTACATCAGGACAGCCATCTTTTGTGTTGGAGTGATGGTCAATTTGCATATTACTCTTTTATTAGATAGGATAGAGGCCTGGTACATGGGTCTGAGCTGGCTGGTTTGCCCTGAAGGGTGTCCCAAATCAGGGTCAGGGCATAGGGTGGCCTGAGTGAGGGGCCTGTGGTGGTTTGCAGGCTGGCCATGCCCCCGGTGACCCAAGTGGAGGTCCTGATATCTGGGATTTATTTATCTTCTTTAATTAAAACTTTGTAGCCTTGAGTAGAGGCCAGGGCCAGTCACAGTGGGCAGAAAGCTTGGTTTCTGCGCTCTCCAGTTCTGTGGCTGCCACCATTTTTGTTGGGATTTATTTATTTATCTTCTATAATTGAAACTTTGTAGCCTTGAATGGAAAGCAGGGCTGGTTGGGGCAGGTGGGAAACTTGGCTTCCTCCATTGCTAGGAGCAACTCAAGTCTCCTGCTTGCTCCAGCTGCCATATTTTTGGGGTTAATTTGCATACTCACTCCCAATTGGCTGGTGGGTGTGGTTGTGGGCATAGCAGAGGTATGGTCTTTTATTAGAGAGGATAATTTTTATGTCACATAGAGATGGCCCTGTTTTTACCAAAAAGAAAAAAAATATCAAGAAATGTTTTAAAAGTTCAATAAAATAAAACTACAGAAAAAAGTGATATTGGATTTGTCCTGGTGCCATGATGTGCCAGGGCAATGTGGAATGGGATGGAAGGATGGAATGAGCTACAGAGTGTGTATCAAATAAAAATAAAAATAAAAATGGTAACAAATTCATAACTAAAAGAAAGTCAAAGGAGTGCTGGCTGAGGTGTCAACTTGAAAATTTAGGAAGAAAGACTAGATCCAGTTAAAAGACCAAGTCAGATATCAGTGGGATCAACAGAGAAAGAGGTTATAAAATGTAAAGGTTGGGGGCAAATATACAGTACAAAATCATGTGGTAAAAACAAATGTAAATATCTCAGTAAACACAGAAAAATACATGGACTAAACTCTTCACTTAAAAAAACAGAGATTAGCCAAAACCGGTTTGGCTCAGTGAATGGAGCATTGGCCTGTGGACTGAGGAGTCCCAGGTTTGATTCCGATCAAGGGCATGTGTGTTGGTTTTGGGCACATCCCTAATAGGGGGCGTGGAGGAGGCAGCTGATTGATTTCTCTCTCTCACTGAAGTTTCTAACTCTCTATCCCTCTTCCTCTTTGTAAAAAATTAATAATAATATATATATATATATATTTAAAAAGACAGCGATTAGACATATAAACATCTTTTCTATAAGCAGTTGACCAGAGTCATATCTAAAGTTAGACATACAAGTAACAAGACATACCACTGAAATACCAATCAAAAGGACAGATGTGTAACAACATTAATATCTGAAAAATTATTTTAAGGCAAAAAGCATTACTAAGAATAAAACTAGTAATCATATAGTCATAATAGGTTCAATTCACCAGAAAACATAGTATTTGGTGTAAAGATCAACCAATTAATGAACTGACCCCTATAACCACCACTCAGTTTAAGTAATATTCAAAAAAATGGTCAAATCATCAGAGTAGGATGTTAAGACACTTCTTTGAGCAATTTTAAAAGGCAAAACCATCAGAAAGGATTTGGAAGGTTTAACCTTTTCTTTCCCACAGTAGCTATAACACAAATCCTGTTCTTCAAATCCCTGACACTGTCCCTACTCTAACCAAGAAAAACAACACTTAATTCTACCCTCTTGTCTTGGCCCACATTGCTGCCCAGTCCCCAAAGAGACAAAATATCTTGACATGCATTGTCATTTATATTTTTTGGTTGTTTTCTCTTTCATATTATTTGGACTAGACGATGAGCTGATTGATGGCAGAAATATGATTCTAAATTTACCAGGATCTCAGCACAGGGCTGAGTTCACAGCAGTATTTTTTTTTAATTAAAAAAATTTTAATTTTAAGAATTTATTTAACTTAAATTAAATGTTTTAATTTATTTAAATTAAGGATTAATTTAAAAAATTTCTTCACTTTAATTAAAATCAGTGCACATTCATTGTTATAAGTGAACAATCCAAAGATGTATAATGAAAAGTAAATACTTTTCTCACCTTCACCTCCTTAAGGAAGTCAGGATTACCTAACATGTCTGTCTATCGCTCATCTACCTATCCAAACTTACTTACTCATATCATTTTTTGGGGGGGAAGGGTGGGAGGTGATTTTTTTTACTAAATATTAGGTCTACTATAAATACACTTAACAGACCTTGGACATTTTTCCAGATTAACAAATATGGCTCCAACTCATGCATCTATGTACTTTGTAATATAGATGCACCATAATTTTTCTTCCCTCCTTGGTTAATGGTTTGGGGTTGTTTGCTTCCAGTTTTTCTGCCACCCAACATGCGGGTGCTCTTCATTTCTGTAGCATAAGTTACTAAGAGCAGGGTTTGTGGATCCTTTTCATTTTAACTTTAAACGTTGGCTCTTTATTGCCTTACCAGAAGCTGTTGTAATTTACATCCTCATAAGCGATATGTTGCAGACACGGCTCCCTGTTTCCTGGGTACTCTCGAGCCTTTTAATTTTTGTCAGGGTTGCAATGTGAAAACCGGTATCTTGTTGGTGCTTTGTCTTGCCTTTCCCTGGCTACCAGGGGTGCTGAGCCTTTTCATAGAGAGACTGAAATAGTATGCCCTTATCTGCAAGTTGTCTGTTTATATTCTTTGCCCTCTTTTCTATTTATTGTCTCAGAATACATGTTCACAATATATTTTTTTTGTGTGTGTGAGATGGAAGCGAAGGCGGGTGGTCACCGCACGTCCGCTTTGGCCTGAATTATGAGAGCCTTCCTCAAACCTCCTTTTCACTTTGGCTGCAAAGACACGGTTCCATCTCTCGGAGAGTTGAATGCTACCATTTAAAAAAAAAAAAGAAGAAAGGGGAGAGCAGCACTTCCTACATCACATAATCCTCTTTGCTATCTGTGAAGCCTGCTGCCGCCGCCGCACAATTCATGTGGGATTTATATTCCAGCAGCCAAAGAGCAGGACACAAAACGCACCTGCAGAGAGAGGCCCTGCGTCCTGAGTGCAGGAGCTGTCTGCTTAGCATCGTGCTGCTCCGTTGAAAACCGTGGGCTCCTTCTAATGGCCTCGCCGGAGGGAACAGAGGCCCCAGGCCTATCAGCCCAACTGGCGGGGCTGGGCCTCCCCTGCATCCCGCTCTTCCCACCTTTCTCATCACTCCCACTGTCTTTGTCTCTTCTCTCCCCCCCCCCCAACCCTGCACCAGCTTCTCATGTTTCCACAGGAGTGCTTCCCTTTCCTGACGTTAATGAGTTTCAGGCTGGTTTTTAAAAAGAAGGAAAAGTAGAAAAAAAGAAACCTCATCTGGCCAGCCAATATGCCTCCAGCAGGCTTCCGCACAGAGAGAGGGGAGGGAGGGAGTCTGGGGCTGCAGGGGAGCTGGCAGGCAGGGCAGGGGGCGGCTGTCCGCTTTTATTAAAATGCCCCTTTGGCCAGAGTCTGATTTCTGGGGAGGGGAGGGCCGGGGGTGACTGTCGTTCACATGCGGGACCCTGACACATGCTCTGCGGCTTGTGTCCATAAGCCCCGTCAGCAGGCGGGTTGTAGGGAGGAGATTAAGGTTGTGCCGACAGCCCCTGCCCGCCCCCCTCCTCCACCCTCACCCCACCCCTACCCTGCCCCCACGCCGTCTGGCCCCTTCCGCCCCTCCAGGAGGGCTTCAGCAGCACATTCAGTCCAGCACAGCGACTGTCTCATCTTTTCATTCCCCATGCCTGGCGGCAGGTGACTCGCCGATGCTGTCAAAAAGTCCTCCAGAGAATTCCAAGGAGAGGATAACACGGATGTGCTTGCATATGTCAACCCACACACAGAGCAGCTTGAAATGTCAGATGATAGCTGTGTCTGAGCAAATATTAATTTCTCCATGAGCAGATTTTAAAATTAGATCATATCCCCAAAATGTAGTTGGTGTTTAGGATAACTTTTTTCTCTCATATATATATTTTTTTAATCATAAAGGAAGATCGCTACTTGAACAGTTCTGTCCCTTTCCTCTTTAAAGAGCTTGACTGAGGAATAATTTACCGCTAAAACTCACCCATTTTTTAATGTACAGTTTGAAAAGTTTTTTTAAACGTATGCGGTTGTGCAACCGTTAACACAATTCAGTTTTAGAACATTCCCATATCATGCAACACTTCCCTCTGACACTTGTAGTCTGTCCCTGCTCTCACTTCCTTCCAGTCCAGGCAATGACTGATCTACTTTCTGTGTTAGCTAGTTTTGCCACGTATAGAAATTGCATATAAATAGAACCACACAATATCTAGTCCTTTGTGTCTAGTTTCTCTTACTTAGCATAATATTTTTGAGGTTCATCCATGTTGTTGCATGTATCACTATTTTGTTCTTTTTTATGGCTGGGTAGTATTCGATTGTATGGATATACCACATTTTGTTTATTCAGCTGATGGACACTTGGATTGTCAACTTTTTTACTTAGGTACCTTTCGCATCATATAAGCACTTCTGTGGACATATATTTTAATGTCTCTTGGGTAAACCCCAAATAGTAGAATTGCTGGATTGCATGGTATTTATATATTTAACTTCCTAAAAACAAAACAAGACAAAAAAAGAACTGCCAAATTTCAAACAAATTCTTAAGAAAGATAATTACTTTCAAGGTTGTATTTGCTATGAAATTACCCATCTAAAATCCTACCTAATAAAGAGGGAATATGCTAATTGACTGCCCTGTCCTCAAAGATGGTTGCTGCCACAGCCAATAAGGAGGGAATATGCTAATTGACTGCCACAACTTCCAAGATGGTGGTGCCCATAGCCACCAGATGGTAGTGCCCAGTCCCCTCAGCCCTGCTGGAGCAGCAGGCATGTGGCAAGTCTGGGCCTGCCCCCAGCCACTCCACACTCCTGCCTCCTGAGTCCCCCAGTCCCAGCTGCCCAAGATGCAGGCAAGCCTCAGATGGTGGCTGTCCAGCAGCCCAGGGCCAGGTGAGCCTTGTGCTGCTGGCAGTGGCAGCAGCAGAGGTATGATGGGGCGTCGCCTTCCCCTGATAACTGGAACCCCTCCTGCCCCTGAGGGCTCCCGGACTGTGAGAGGGGGCAGGCCAGGCTGATAGAACCCCCCTCCAGTGCATGAATTTTCATGCACTGGGCCTCTAGTAATAAGTAAAAATTTGGAACATTATTTGGCAAAGTTTTTAGAAACAGAGTCATGGACAATAAAAATAACAGAACTACGGAAGGGGAATATTCTTAAATTTTATTCCATTTCTGCTCAGTCTTCAGCCAAGAGGACTTTTTAAAAAATTGATTTTAGAGAGAGAGGGGGAGGGAGAGAAAGAAAAACAGAGATTTGTTGTTCCTCTTAGATATACCCTTATTGGTTGATTCTTGTTGTATGGGACCAGACCAGGAATCAAACCTGCAACCTTGGTGTATTGCAATGATGCTCTAACCAACTGATCTACCCCAGAGCCCGAAGGGCCTTCTCTAGAACTCTGCTGATGAAGGAAAAACACAGAATCACGACTGCCTCTCAGTCCTTTTGCTTCTCCTTTCCTTTCCCCACTTCAGCTGAAGGTGCCACTTTTAGATTTCTTTAACTAAGAGCCTTCTGAAGGAGCAGAGGGTCATGGATGCACAGGTCTAGCCAGTCCTATGGCCACTAGTGGAATGGAAGCTGCTAGAGGGCACTTCATTGACAGGGTCCCTCAGGGTTTCTGGGGCTCCTTCCACCAGCCTTCTGAATGCCTGTGAAGTGGTAGCCCAGGATTTCCCTGATCTTGTAGTAACTGTGGATTCTGGATCCCTGGTATCAGAAGAGAAGCCAGTGGCTTGAGACGGCATAAGGCCATGGCCCCAGAGAAAGGAGAGGTTTTTTTTCCATTACAGTTCTGCTACTTCTAAGTTTGAAGACCATAAGCAAATTACTAACCTTTATAATGTTCCATTTTTATCTGGCAGGGTTGACCGGGATAATGATAGAAGGCGTATCATGTAAGCTCTTTGGTGGCAGGGAATCTTTGTACGGATCTCAGGAGCCTACAACAGTGCCAGGCACATCGTAGGTATTCTGTAAATGTTTATACAATGGCTAAAGTTCTTAACATAATATCTCAATACATTATTCATTCATTCACTAATTTAATCTTTTGTTTAATGTTTATTGAGCACTTATGTTTGTCAAGAGCTAAGCTGAGCCACAACGTATCAGAGTAGCTAATTAAGACAAGGCAAATTTAACTTACTGTGATAGAATAAACAAGAGGTTGCACTAGAGGAAGTACCAATTCCCCCACCATTCCATTTTCCCCATGAAATGACACCTGTTAGGGTTAAATGGGTCAGCAGAGACATGGAGAATTGTGTCACTATCAAGAGTCCTGCCGAAAACGGTTTGGCTCAGTGGATAGAGCGTCGGCCTGCGGAATGAAAGGTCCCACGTTTGATTCCGGTCAAGGGCATGTACATTGGTTTGGGGCACATCCCCACTAGGAGGAGTGCAGAAGGCGGCTGATCGATGTCTCTCTCTCATCGATGTTTCTAACTTTCTATCCCTCTCCCTTCCTCTCTGTGAAAAATCAATAAAATATATATTTTTAAAAAAAGAGTCCTGTCAAAAAGCCCCTGCCATCTTATGGACCCAGGGGCCAAGGGTTGAGAAAGAGTTAAGGGTGGAGAGAAATGTGCTAGAAGTGAAAAAAATACACAGTCTTGAATAGAATGGAGAAAAGTATCTTCCAGGTTTCTGCCCTCCTTTCCTTGTTAGGAAGTCTCAGCAGTGATGCCTGATAAGTCCTCTATGTACAGGCCTCCGTGAAGAGGCCTCCAAGTGGAGATTGCCTGGCTAGGAATATGGATGAGAGTAACAGCATGACTGGCCAGGGAGGCCGAGTCCTTGACTGCAACACCCTTCTCCACTACAGTGCAGGACTGTGCACTAAGTCTGGTGTGGGGAGGGCAGCTTGCCTCTGTCAGTCCTGCCCAGTTGAGCCTTATAAGTGCTTATAGTCTGGCCTAAAATATCACACACAGATTTTGGCCAGGAGCCAACGTCCTCAATGTTGCCCTTAGAGTAGATGCAGCCTCTGCTCTCCCAAAAGTACATGCACACTACTGAGCAGGCAGCCCATAAATAAGGAAACAAACAGCTGCATAATTGCAAATGGTAACGATGGTTCTGAGGTGGGGAGGGGAGGGGATGAACCAGGTTCTGGGGAGCTGTCCCTGCATTAACCTGAGTGCCGGCACCATCAGAGGGACTCTAGGGATGACTGAGCTGAGAACTGAGGAGAAGGAGCCACATGAAGGGCAGGGAGGAGCAGAGCAAAGAAGCTACATAAATGTTTGTCCCCACTTGGCGGCACTGGGCTTTACCTAATTATAGATGCTCTGCTGGGGAGGCCATGCGACTTCTGCTGAGCTCACCTGCATCTGTGCAATAATCCACACCTTTATCACAATGTTTCCTTTGATGTAGTAGAAATTGGTGCATCCAGTCAAATCTGTGGTTATGCAGCTCTCAAACACATGAGTCAGATGTTCCTAGAATCTAAACAGTCCTTTGTATATTAGAATGAACTCTGTTGTGTATGTGGAGAGGTTCAAAAGAATTCGTTTTGGTGACACTCCCGAGTGTAATCCCTTTCTGAGTATTAAAGACTGGAGATGTGCAGAAAGCAGCGGTTACTTTTGACTTTAGGGAGAAAAGGTGGTAAGTGATTATTTTCCTCACGTGGGGAGGGCTCGGGGAGATGCCTTGTACTCCCCAGCCTGCCCCTGTAAGCCACTGACACAAAGTACTTTGTCAAGAATGAGAGGGGTCTCCTAGTAATTGTGAAATGCCATCTTCACAACTTAAAAAGCACCAGCAGTTATTAGAAATCTTGTTTTTGAGAAAGAGTATTTATACTTCAAAAAAAATCCACTCCCTTTCACGACAATTGTTTACAGTTGGTTCAAAGGAGCCAATCCATTTCACAAAGCCCTTACATTGTGCACCTAAATTTTCACAAACTTTGTTTTTAGAGCTCTTTTCAAACAAGGTTGGACTGAAGTATGGAACTATTTAGATCCCTGACTTATTATTTGTTAAAATTTGGAGAAAATTATGCTGGGAAAGAAGAATAAACATGGGAAGGAGGCAGATGTGGGTTCTAATCTTGACGCAGGCCCTTCCCAGTTGTGTGACTTCAGCAACTTCCTCGCAGCAGTCCTGACCCCTCAGTCCCTTCATCGGAAATGCAACCTTTCACGGGGATGTTGTGAAGACAAAAAGTAATTTATTCAGTGTGCCTGGGATATAGTATCTGCTTAATAAAATAAAAGTAATTAAATAAAGTAGGTTGTTGATTGTCATCGCTGGGCCTCAAAAAGCACACTAAATTTACCACACTTTAAAACTGGAAGCATCAAATTGAGTTTTGTTGAGCTGAGAAGAAGAGTATCTGGAAATGTATTCAACTCTCTTTCCCTAGGTGATTGGTTGAATGCAGCTTGGAAAAAGAAAATTCATTCAAAGAGCCCTAGATGCCTTTATTGGGTAGTGTGAAAAGAGATGAGAGTGCGGGTGGCTCTACAAGGGAGGGGGCATTTCAGGAGTGGAGGGACCAATGAAAACAGAAATAATACAGTTCCCTTTCTGTCCCTCCTGAGAAGGCCTCCTTGTTAGAGCCTTTCCATACCTCAATTAGAGACATTGTTATCATCGTAATTAGCTAGTTATTAGTAGTAATAAAGGAAGAGAGCAAAGGTAAATCAGGCACTCTATGCATGGTAACCTGGGAGGCTTCACAGGAAGCGACAGCTTCACACAGCATTGTTCCCCCAAGGGGCTTAGCACCCCTCTCTGCCCCCGTTTATACAGGATTTTTGTGGGGGGTAGGAGGCGGGGGTGGAATGGGGAGATAGGTGCATGTGCAGTGAAGTTGGGGTGATGTAGGGAAGGCCCTTTTTGTCAGTCTAGCCTGGGGAACAATGGGTTGGCTATGGAGTGGGCCTCATCAGAAGCTCACATCTTGGAAAGTTCCTGGTTAAAACCCCCAAACAAAGAGTCCCTCTTGCTCTGGCTTGTTCACTCTTGCTCTCTCTCACTCTGTGATCCACACTCCCCTGTTCTCTCTACATATCCATGTGGGACTGGCATAGCCCATGGCCATGCAGACCCCACATGCAATGGGCTACAGTGAGAACACAATGTAAGTAGCCAGATGCTGGGCTGGCCTGGGCTGGACTTTAATATGGAGCAAAATTTTGGGCAGTTGCCTTAATTCTGGCCCTGTTGAAGATGAGATTGGACTTTTTCCATGGCTAGAGGAATGGAGATGGGACTGTGAAGGGAAACACCCTTAATTTTACATTATCAACAAAGCTTTCCACAGAACCATCTTCCAGTGGGGGCCTAAGCAAATTATTTTCCTCCTGGCAGCCAAGAACTCCACTTCCACCAATAACAACATGAGCTCCCGAAAAGGAATCCTGGCAGAGCCCTTAAGAGTATAGACTTGTTCATTAAACTGGGTTAAGATCAAATTCTGCCTTTGTTTTCTGACCTGGGCTCAGTTGTTCACCCAATCTGTGTCTCATACTCTTTGTAAGAAAGGATTTGAGATGATAATATTTTCTACCTTAAAGTGTTGCTTTGAGAATTAAGTTAGTAAATACATGTATCTGAAATAGTATCAAGCCACAGCTAGGTACTGTTATCAAAAATTTCCATTCAAAGTCAATCCCAAAAGATCCTTCCCATTGCAGTTTTAGAAGTTTTTAAATATGAAATTTAAAGAAAAGATATGTCAACATAAGAAACACTGAAATCTGTAAGAATTTTCACGAGCTTATTTTAGCCAAACTTGTGACAATTGCCAAGAAGCAAAATCTCAATGGATTGAGAAAATGCTCCAGAGAATGGCAGTTTTTTACCTTATTTTATACATTAGAATCCAAGGAGATGACATAGGGGGGTTACATGAAACCCATTGATTATAGATTAGGGAGGTGGGAGAAAGTAAAGAGGGGAGGGAATCTCTGGGACTGGATGTAAAATAAAAGGAATGAACACCCACTTCTTTTACATGGTACAGGACAGTTAACAGTTAATAATAACACAATAACAATAACCATGAGGGGCTCTGTCACATTCTGTTCTGGTTGGAAATTGTTCCCTGAGGGTTCTGGAAAAAGGAAATTACCCTGATGTTCCAAAGGTATATTATTCTAGATGCAAAAAGACAATAGACAGGATCAGTAAGGTAAAGATTGACCTTTGTCAAGGAAGACTGACCTAGGACATGACTGCTTTTAGTTAGCAATTTTTAATTTCCTATGTGGTTACTTTAGGTCTCT
>PVJN01034081.1:0-23006 GCA_004026805.1 Lasiurus borealis | reverse complement strand
GGCTGAGCTGCAGGGAGGAGGGGGCTGAGCTGCAGGGAGGAAGGGCCGTGTGTCCGGTGCCTGGACTATCTCTGAGACTCGGCCCAGAAGCTGGGGGCAGGCAGGTCGGGGGGGCAGGGCCCCTGTGCCGGACCTTCTCCCCAGACCAGGCCCCCAGGGGCCCGAGGCCGAGGCCGCGCTGGCCAGGACTGGGGCCTCCCTGCGAACGGTCCAATCGAAGCCGAGGCCTCCCCTCCCCCCAGGCCGGGCGCATCAGCTCGCCGAGTCCTGGGGAGAAGGTCTCCGAGGGGTCCCAGCACCCCCCCCCTCTCCCCGGCCGGCTGATGAGCTGCGGCTGATTACACGCCTGAGAGGAGGCGGGACACTCAGCACGCGGACACGCTACGTGACGGTCAGGGGCTGGGGGCGTCGCTCAGATCCGGGGCCGCGGGGGCCCTGTGCTCCCTACTCCCTCCTCTTCCCCTGCACCCCCTCTCCCCTCCCCACGGGGACCCGGGCCCGCTCCTCGGCACTGAGCCGCCAGGGTGAGGCGGTGCCAGGACTGCAGGACGGACGGCCTGGACACCCCTCCTGGCCCGGAGGCCCCGGCTGGCGGGGGAGGGACGGAGGGGGGAGGCGGGGGAGGGCTCTCTGGGGGGAGGGCTCCCTGCCCGCCCCCTCCCCCCGCCCGCCCGTCACACGGCGAGTGTCCGTGTAGCAGCACGGCCGCTCCTTCTGTCCCCCCGCCCCCCCCCCGCCCCGGCCTCGCGTTCTCCGTGGGGCCATTGTGAACGAGCCGGCGGCCGAGCAGCCATCGATCCGCCATCGATCCCGCGTCGGCGGCCCTGCCGGGCGCCCGTGTTCGTTGTGTGTGAGCGTGATCCCCGCCGGCCGGCGCCCGCCGCAAAGGTCAGGCCGCGCGCACGGGGACGGCCTCGTTCCGCCCCCCGACTCCCGTTTGTTCTCCCGCTCGGCCGCTCCGCTCCCACCCGGGACCGGCCGACCGCCCGTGCCCGGGGGCTGGGTGCAATGTCCGGGCGGGTCTCCCGGGTCCAGAGAGCAGACGGCACCCGATGCGGACGCCATTGGGGCTGGGCCCCCTCTCCGTCCTCTGCCTCTGCCCACGGTGCCCGGAGCTCCTCGGACCCGCCCGTGGCCACACCGCTGGAACACACATGCACGCACACACACACACACACACACACACACACACACGCACGCACGTGCACACACACATACACACATATACAGTGGCGCCTCGAGATACGAGTTTAATTTGTTCCGTCACCTTGAGGCGTGGGAAACTAGGAGACACTCGCGTCGCGGTAAACGGGTGGGTCGTGTGCAGCCGGCTGATCCGCGCCATGACTCCTATCTCAACTGTCGCTCGTATTTCAAAGCGAAAATCGCTCGCTCGACGGCTCGTATCTCAAAAGCCTCGTACATTAGGGCACTCGTATCTCGAGGTACCACTGTATACGCACACACACACACACGTGTATATACACACACGTGCACACGCACACGTCCAAACATACACCGACACACTCTCCTGAGTGCTGACTGGCACCAGCGCTTTTCCCAGTCGCACGGTGTCTGCTGCCCGTCCGGGCCTTTCCCCTCGGTGGGTGGGGTCTTGTCACTGCCCGGAACTGAGGACACGGGGAACTGCCCCCCAAACCTCCCCACCCCCTCCCCTGCTCTGGGGAAGGGGGGATCCTTCCAGGGCCTCCTCCCCTCCTGACAGCCGAGCGAGGACAGACCAGCCAGCGAGAGACCGCGCTCCGAGGCCCGGGGGTCGCCCTCTGGTGAGGGGCCAGGCCTGCCTGCTGCAGGCTCTCCTGGTTTCTGGGCACCAGCCCCCCCCACTGCTCCTGCACCCCCGCGGGCCCCTCGTTGGAACCCCCGCACAAGGGAGTCAGCGAGTGAGCGGTGGGGGCATCGCTACCCAGACCAGCCCGGGCACCGAGGTCGCTGGGCCTTCCTCCTGCTCACATACCCCCAACGGGGGGGCCAGCGTGAACCCCCACCCCCCCACGATGCACCCCGACTCCATGCGATCCCGCCCCGCCCGGCGTGGCCACGTCCTCCCTCTCTCTGTCTCCCTCTCTCTCTCCCTCCCTCTCTCTCCCTCGCAGACAGACCCGCACACGGGAGGCTGATTATGCCACCGAGCAGAAGCACAGACGGGCAGAAATTAAATCAGCGGCGGCCAGAACATGCCCACGGAGCAGAAACCGCTCGCAGGCGCGCTGCGTCGTGCGGCCGCCCGGGAACGGGGGGGGGGGGCTGTAATTCGGGGCTCTGCGGCCCGCGCCCGGGCACCGGCGGGCTCCGGGGAGAGGGGCGAGGTCGCGTCTGCGGAGGAACAGGTCCTCTCCTCTCCTCTCCTCTCCTCTCCCAGAGAGTCAAACACACCTCCTCTTGAGCCTCCTCCCCGCCACGCCCTGACCGCACCCCCTGGGCAGCCCGGCTCTCGGCGCAGGAGGTGGCCGCAGCCAGGGTGCCAGCTGCACAGCTCCTCCTCGGGGCCGGGAGGGTGCCCACGCCCGCCAGGACCCCACGGGGGAGGAGCCAGAACAGCTGGGACTGCGTGTGCCGGACGCCCGGGCACCACGGCGCCTCCTGCCCACAGCACGCCCCCTCCCCCTGCTCACAGCCGCACGGAGCGAGGCACAGCCGCCTGCAGGCCAGTGCATGTGCCCGGGGAGCTGGCTGGAGCCCCCTCCGGCCCCGGCCCCTGCGCCCCACCCCCAGGCCCGGCCCTGCGGGCACCGGGGGCGTCGCCGCGGCAGGTGGCCGCCCGCCCCGCGGCCTCCGCGGCCCCTACCGTCCACGCAGGCGGGCCGCGCCCTCGTGGTGCCCGCGATCTGCCCCTTCCTGCAGGCGCAGCGGGCCGTCTGCCGGGCAATGGTCCTCCGGGGCTGGCTGCTGTCCCGGTCCAGCGTCACGATCTCACAGGTGCCGGCCGCCAGCTGACCTGCAGGGGAGAGCACAGAGGGGGGGCTGAGCGACCGGCTCAGAGACGGGCCGCCATTTCCCTCCCCTTCCCTCCCATCTGCCCCGCCCTGCGGCCGATGCCCATCCGGGGGAGGCCTGAGCCTCCTCTCCCCCCTCCCCCCTTTCCCTCCCCCGTCCCCGGCTGGGCTGGTGCAGACGCGTGACCGCCACCCAGATGTCCACCCTCCCGGCCTGGCTCTGCCCGTCCCTCAGCCAACCGTGAGCACCTACTGTGGCTGGGCCCTGGCAGCACACTGTGGGAGCAAAGCAGGGGCCCTGCACCCCTGGGGCACCTCTCAGCGGGGCCCGCCCACCGGTCACAGGGGGACGTGGGAAGTGGGGCTGCCCGGGCCCTGGGCACAGGAAGGAGGCGGAGGTGCCGGCGGGAGGGGAGGCGGGCGCAGGTGGAGGGGGCAGTCCTGGAGCCGGCACGGCCTCTCCTCAGCCCCTTCCTCACCCCCAGGACCGGGCAGTCGGGCCCCCTCCTCCAGGCGGCCCCCAGCACAGGACCGCCCCCCACGTTTTGCCATCGATCACCCCCAGATCCGCCCAGAGCCTGGCCCAGGGCAGGATGAGTGGGGCAGGGGGTTGTAGGTGCAGCCCAAGAGGCACAGCGTCTGCAGCGTCCTGCCCCCCAACACCTGGCCTGGCCGGACCTGGGGGGCTGTGGGAGTGGACAGCCCTGGAGGTCAGCGGGGGCCCCTCTCCGTCCACAGCCATGCCCGGCACCCCCCGGGAGGCGTGGGCTGCGGCTCCTGACTCACACCGGCTAATGACACGCAACGACACGCTGAGCTAGGAACACGGCAGAGATACGCGGGGACATAAGTAAATGAGCGGCGAGCACAGGCGCAGGGTGGGGGGACAGGCGGGGGGCTCTGAGGCTCAGAGCATGGGGTGCGGGCGGCGGGGGGCCGGGCCGGGGCCGGGGCAGGCGGAGGTGAGGGACCAGGGCGGCCGCCTGGCCTCGGGTTCGGCCGCGTGGGCGGCGTCCTGGCCGCGGCTATTTCGGGCTCCGGGTGCCGGGAGGCCGGCTATTCCTGGCCCTCCCGCCCCCTCGCTGACCGCCGGCACCTCGGTGTCCGCAGCGGCCGGCAGGGGCCTCCGGGGGAGCTGGTCGCTCCGAGCCCGGCTGCTAATGAACTGAGCGAGCCACAGGCCCTGTGATCCCCCTACACTCAGCCCCCCCACCCCGGGCGCTAAGGAGCCCCCCTTCCGGCACCAGCTGTGAGACCGCCCGCCCCGGGCACGGCTACCTCCGGCTGGACCCGCCGGGAGGGGCACCACAGGGTGTCTGGGTGCAGGGCCCCCTCTTCCAGGCCCCGCCCTCACGTTCACCGCTCGGTTCCCGGCGTGGAGCTGGTTTAGTGCAGACTGGCCCCCCTCCTCACCCCCTACCTCCCACCTGGCCCAGGCCGCCTCCACGCCCTCCCTCCCTGAGCCGCCACGGCCTCCGATGAGGCGGGCGGGGATGCTGACCCTGGCTCCTGGGAGCTGGCAGACAGGAGCCACACCCACCAGCTCTGCCCCCCATTCCCTGCCTGGCTCCACCATGCCGACCTCCGACCCGACCTCGGACCCGACCTCTAACCCGACCACATCTCTCAATTGCGACTCCCAGAGGCCCAGGGGCAGCTGGGAAACCCTGAAGCAAATCCCCGGAGAGTGGGGTGTGTGTGTGTGTGTGTGTGGCGGGGCGTCACCCCGGGTCTCGGACAAACGGGGCCACACAGAGCACCCGGCGCCGTGGGTGCGGCCCTGGCTTTTGGCGATGGGGGACCCTCAGGACACAGGCCCCGGCGCTGTCCGTGGTGCTGACGCGCCCAGTCTCAGCGTTTTAGCGGAAACGGTCCCTCCCTCATCCCTCCGTCCTCCCTCCGTCTCCCGCTGGCACAGAGGGGAGCCAGGGCCCCGACTCTAGCAGAGCTGCATCCAGTGGTGACTGGGCCGCCCTCACCCACACCGGCCTCTCCGCCCTCTCCCACACCGGCCGCTGCAGCCACAGGGGGGTCACCCTTGACCTGAGCTGTCTCCTCTCCCCCCCACACTGGCCACCACGCTCTCCCATTAAGCGACGGCCGTGTGGGCGTATCCAGGGTCACACGGCCTTCCCCGTGAGGTCAAACCGGAGGGAAGCCCTCGAGGGTCCGAGGGAGGACTGCCCCGCAGAGTCTGCCTCGAACCCGGATGGACGTCGCTCTGTCTGGGTGTGGCTCCGCCCGGCCGGGTCAGCGCGACGGCCGGCCCCTCATTCCCCGGGACGAGGAGGAGGACGCGGAGTTCCCTAGGTGACAGCACCAGGCGCGGGAACAGAGGGAAGAGAATCCGCAGTTCACAGCGGCTCCCCGGGTCCCGCAGCTCAGGCCTCAGGGCCCCGGCACCCGCGGTGGGCCCGCCCCCCGTTTCCCAGGCCCTCCCGAGGCGGAGCTGGCGCGAGAAGGGGGCAGGGGCAGCGAGCAGACCCCACAGTCGCGGGGTGTTGGGTTCACAGGCACCGGGACCCCAGAGAAGCAGGAGGCCCCACTGGGCCCTACAGCTCCTGCCCCATCCAGACGCCTGTCCCGGGTCCCCCTTCTGGACATGTAGGTGGGTGAGCCGTGGAGCCACGTGTGGGGGACACGTGTGGGTGGGCACGCCCGGGCCAGCACATCCCTCCCCGGAGCCCAGAGCTGCCCACTGCCCGGCCTGGCCTGCAGGGGGCGGACCCGAGCTCTGCGAGAACTGCCAGGCCGGCCACCTCGCTGGGAAGTGGGCTCACCCCCACCCTCACCTTCACCCTCAGGAGCGGCTCGGCGGCTCGGAGCCCCTCCCGGGCCCACAGGCCCTCTGGCGGGGGTGACGGGCAGGACGGGGGGACGGAGGAAGACGCTCCCGGAACTTTCCTGCAGGAGGGCCTGGGGGGGGTCCATGCTGTACCCCAAAGGGCAGGCCCAGCCCCACAGCCCGACCTCCCGATTCACACCGCACGCACAGCACGTCTGTCCCAACACGGCGGCCCCTCCCAGCCCCGCCCGCCGACCCCAATCATCAGCACAGGATGGTGGGATCGGGGTCCCCTGCCCCCGGGTCCTGGGGCCCGGCTGCCTGCTCTCGGTGGGAAATCGAGGCCAGAGCCGCGCCCGCAGACTCCTCCCGGCGCTGGGATGGGCGTGGTCACAGGGCCACGTGGAACCGGGTGCTGCGGGCCCTCCACAGAGGACGGCTGTTCTCTGCAAGGCTCACCCATCCAGCTGACGCCTGTCAATCACCCCGCGAATGTGCCCGCTAATGAGGACTGTCCACGCCGGCTGCTGGACGGGCTGTCAGCCTCGGCCACACTGTGATCACACGGCACACTCCACGCTCCGAGCGCACAGCCCGCGGCCGCTCCGGTGTGGGCCGGGCAGAGGGGACAGACCAGGCACCTCCCTCCCCCGTCCTCTCTGGGGGGCTGCGGGGTCAGGCCAGGGACCGGCTGGCCTCTCAGCCCCTGCGGCTCGGACGGAGTGAAGCCACCGTGAGGGGCCAGCCTGGGACCCCGGGACCCCGAGTTCCCCTCCTCACCCCTCCCTTCACCTCCCCTGGGAGGGGCCCCTGCAGGCAGGTGGGAGGCGGGCAGGTGAGAGCCCCCTTCCCAGCAGCCAGAGCCCCCTCCTCTCCAGCTCGCCTTCGTTTCCGGGGGGCGGGGCGTCCTCGGTGCACCTGGGCCCCGGGGCGGGCACTGCCCGTAGCCCTGGCATCCGGGCGGGGCATGGGAGCCCTCACATGCCGGCTCCCAGCTCGCCGCCCCCGTGCTGTGCGGCTGACACGTGTCCCTCACCCCGGGAGGGTCGGGGGTGCAGGGTGCTTCTGGCGGCGGGGGGGGGGGGAGGGGACTGCTAAGAAGGAGTGCCCGCACGGGAGCCTGGAGAGCCGGCCTGGCCTGGCCTGGCCTTCCTGCCCGCAGGGAGGGGAGGGGGGGAGGGAGAGGAAGGAGCAGGAGCAAGCATTTCTGCTGGTGAAACGCTCTCTGTGGCCGAGACCAGTGTGGCTCAGTGGATAGAGCGTCGGCCTGCAGACTGAAAGGTCCCGGGTTCGATTCCAGTCAAGGGCATGGACCTTGCTGGCAGGCACATATCCACTGTGGGGCGTGCAGGAGGCGGCCGATCGATGTCTCTCTCTCTCATGGATATTTCTAGCTTTCTATCCCTCTCCCTTCCCCTCTGTGAAAGATCAATAAAATATATTTTAAAAAGACAAAAACGCGCTCTGTGTGGCGCCGTGCGGGTGGATGCAGGGCCCTGCGCGTCTTTCAAAAGCCTGTCACTGCCCGGCCGGCGTGGCTCAGGGGGTGAGCATCGACCTAGGAACCAGGAGGTCAGGGTTCGGTCCCCGGTCAGGGCACAGGCCCGGGTTACCGGCTCCCTCTCCGGTCAGAGTGGGGCGGGCGGGAGGCGGCCGGTCCGCGATTCTCTCTCATGGACGTGTCTCCCTCCCGCTCTGACATCAGTGGCAGTCTGAACAAACAGAGGAAGCCTGTGCCTCTCAGACACCCCCGCACGGCTGCTCTCTGGCGCACGGGAAAGACGCCTTTCACACCGCAGAGAACACACACATGCAATCCCGTCTCCCCCACTCCCAGCTCAGCTCAGCTCACGGAGGGCGCAGCCGTCCCACCATCACCTCCGGTAAACACGCCTCCCAAACCCCGAACCCCCCGCCCCCCGCCCCCAGCCCAGCCCTGCTCCCACCTCCCACTTCCTGTCTCTATGACGGTGACTCCTCTGAGGTCTCGTGTACGTGGCCCCATCGTCCGTGCCCCTCTCTGCCCTCTTACGTCATCCCTAGGTGACACCCTCGCCGGTCATCATCGACGTTTCTCTCTCTCCCTCTCCCTTCCTCCCCGAAATCAATCAATCTGTAACCCACGTGATAAAAGCCTCATAGGCTAAGTGACTGGCCATCCAGCTGTCTGTTCAGCCAATCAAAGCGTAATATGCTAATGATATGCTGAGGCCGCTCAACCACCTGCAATGACGTGCACTGACCACCAGGGGCGGGTGCTCCGACTAGTAGGTTAGCTTTGCTGCTGGGCTGCGGCCAATCAGACTGAGCGAGGCGTGCTGGACGCGCCCCGGAGCCCTCCCATGGTCCCTCCTCGGCCCCGATCATGCACCAGTGGGGTCCCTCGGCCTGGCCTGTGCCCTCTTGCACCCTGGGATCCCCCGGGGGATGTGGGAGAGCAGGTTTTGGCTTGGTCCCGCAGGCCAGGCCGAGGGACCCACGGGTGCACAAATTCATGCACCGGGCCTGTAGTGTGTGTGTGTGTGTGTGTGTGTGTGTGTGTGTACATATATATATAAAGAGTGACCCTTAGGGGCTGCAGTACAGGGAGCCCCACACCCCTGCGCCCCTCCCTCCTCAGCCCTCCCTCTCGGCCCTGAAAAGCAGCGTTGCTTGGAGACACATTTCCAAGGCTTTGGAACTCGCCTTCTGAGCATGAAAGTTAGGCAGTCACACCACCGGCTCCCCCAGAATGGAGCCACGGGGAGCGGGAGGGATGGGGAAAGGAGTGTCCTGAGAGAGCCACTACCTGTGTCAGCCCCGCCCCCTGACAGCCCCGCCCCCTGACAGCCCCGCCCTGTGACTGCCACTCCCCCCGACAGCCACACCCTATGACAGCCCAGCCCTGTGACAGCCCTCTCCCTCTGACAGCCACACCCCCTGAAAGCCCCTCCCTCTGACAGCCACACCCCCTGAAAGCCCTTCCCTCTGACAGCCACGCCCCCTGACAGCCCTGCCCTGTGACAGCCCCGCCCCCTGACAGCACCGCCTCCTAATAGCCATGCCCTCTGAAAGCCCCTCCCTCTGACAGCCACCCCAGCTGCTGCGCTCCCGCCCGTCTGGCGCTCTGCATGATGTGGCCACGGAATGAGGGGCAGCGAGCAGTTTAATGAGCTTGGCTGGCACCTCCGCTGCAGCTGGAGCTCATCCTGGTTCTTACAGGATCAGGGCTGGTGCCCCTGGGGCGGTCCTGGGAGACCTGGCACCAATCACAGCTCAGGCCATAGGACTGGGGTAGGGGCACAGGCCGCAGGACGGGAGGGCACAGGTCATGGGACGGGGGGGGCACGGGCAATGGGACGGGAAGGCACAGATCATAGGACGGGAGGGCACAGGCCATGGGACGGGAGGGCACAGGCCATAGGATGGGGGGGAGGGCACAGGCCATGGGACGGGAGGGCACAGGGTCATAGGGCAGGAGTTATGCTCTGACCAGAGGGCCGGGGGTCAGGACCCCAGAAGCCACAGCCCTGCTCCCTGAGCTTCTGGCTCTCACAGTGCTTCCCACCCTGGAGGCGCCGCTTCCCATTCTGGAAGGTTCCTCACCCCTCTCCCCGCTCACTCGCCCCCCCCCCCCAGCCACCACGGGAAGTAAGGCAGGGCCGCCTCTGCGTGCTGCGCTCTCGGCTTGGCCGCACACACCATGGGACGGGGCGCCCTGAGGGTCAGGGGTCGAGTTCACGCCGGGGAGCAAGGCAGGAAGGGAGAGAACAATCATGGAGACGCGTCAACAACCCGCCGGTACCGGTACCGCCAGCGTGGCCCAGGCCCCTCCAACTGACACCAAACAGCCTCGGGGGGCGCAGACACCCCGGTCCAACTGGTCCCACCACTTTCTTTAAAAAAATAAAAGAAATACGAACGTCCCCACGGGCACAAGCTCCCGCCCCCGAGGGCGCAGGCCTGGGCCCACCCCGTCTGCCTGACCCCGGGGAGCAGGGCCAGGGTGGGGGAGGGACTGGCCCTGAATACAGGACGCAGGGGCCTCCCAGGGCAGCCCCTTCCAGCAACGGGGTCCCCGAGGGGGCGGACACCATGCTGTCACCCCGCTGTCCTGTAAGCTGCACTGGCCCCCGACCGCCCAGGGGACCCCAACAGAAGGAGGGAATGGGCCCAAGGCCCCGAACGTGTGGCCCTCAGACCTGGGTCTGGGCCCTGGGTGGGGAGAGGGGCTCCCCTCCACCATCGCTCCCCTCCACGCTAGTCCCCGAGATGGGTCCGCCCTGGGCCTCGGCGCGGCCCGTGTGGAGGGCGTGTGCGGGCGGGCTGAATTAGGGACCTCGGGGTGAGACCATCCCGGGCCTGGGGGCCCCGAACCCAGGGACCTGTGTCCTCACGGGAGAGAGGAGGGGAGGCTGGAGGAGAGGCAGGTGACCGCAGGCCGAGGGCACAGACGCGGCTGGACCCTGCGGGCTGGGCGGGCGGAGGGCGCTTCCCTCCCCCCCCACGGACAGCGGGGCCTGGACCTCTGACCCCAGAACCGGCAGGCAGTCGCTCAGGGGCTCCTGGCCTGGTCCTCGGGGCAGCCCCCCTGGACGCTGACACCCCCACCTGTCCTTTCTCTGGTCACGGGGCGGCCCCGCCCCCCTCTGAGGGCCCCTGCGGCTCCCGCCGGCCTGGAGGCCCGGGGAGGGGCCCAGGAGTCTCAGGGCAGACGCAGCCCCTCCTTACCCGTCCCCCCTGCACCTGCCAAACTCCAGAGGCCGAGCGGCTCGGACCCTGCCACCGCCTCCCCTTGGCCAGCCCGCTGCTTCGCAGCACGTAGTAGGTGCTCAGGAAATGCCCGTTTGTTCGGACAGCCCGGCGTCTCCATGGCGACCTCAGCGCGCACATCACGGGGCTGTGATAGGGAAACCGGTCCCTGTGCAGGGGAAGCCGCCGCCGCAGAGAGCAGGTGCCGGTGAAACACACAGCGCCCGCTGGCAGGGAGTGCCCGCCACGCACGGCCGTGCCCTCGCGCTGGGAAAAGCCCAATGTGCGCCGGGAGCGCGGGAGGAGCCGCTGCCCACGGGGGCCTGACCCCTGGGGGCCAGCTTCTGCCTCCGCCGGACACTCAGGGTCCTCGCTTCTGGGATCCAGACGCCCCGACGGCCGGGGACCCCAAGGGCCTGCCTGCCTCCTGGAGGCAGATGGTGGGTGGGCGCAGGCTGCAGAGTCAGGGACGCCCGGACTCAGGGACACAGGGACTCAGGGACACAGGGACTCAGGGACAGAGGGACTCAGGGACACAGGGACAGAGGGACAGAGGGACAGAGGGACACAGGGACTCAGGGACAGAGGGACACAGGGACTCAGGGACTCAGGGACACAGGGACTCAGGGTCACAGGGACAGAGGGACACAGGGACACAGGGACACAGGGACACAGGGACACAGGGACTCAGGGCCCCCAGACACCCTGATACCAGGAGCCCCGGACCTGAGCTCAGGTCGCAGCTGCCACGATCCTCTGCACCCAACCCACAGGCCCCCAGCGGAGTGTGCCCTCACTAGCTGCTCTGCTCCCAGCCTTGCTGGGCGAGGCGAACCGAGGGAGGCCGACCCTCCTGGCTCCACTGGCTGTTGGCCCTCGAGCTGCAGGGGCTCAGAGAGCAGGCCTGGGCGGGGGGCGGGGGCGTCCCTGCAGTGGGGCCAGACGCACACGCTCACCCCACCTTCCCCGCAGGAACCGCGCGGCCCTGCCAGGCTGTGCCACCCTGGAGGGAGGGCCCGATGGACCCACTCCCCCTGCAGGGACAGCCCCCCCTGCTCCACCTCGGCCAGAAGTCCTGGCCCGGCCCTGCCTCCCAGAGCCCCGCCCCCTCCCCTCGAGGAGCGCAGGCCCCCCGCCCTGCTGCTCTCGGCGCACCCCTCTTCTCCCGGGTTCGAGTACACGAAGATCCAGACGAAAGCTGTGGATCTGCAGGGCGGCGCTGCAATCTGTGGGGGGCGGGGGCGGCAGGCGGGGGGTGCAGGGGGGTGGGGGGAGGGAGACACAGCGAGAGTCTCTGGGAGAGGGAGGCGGGAGGAGCCCAGCTGTCGCCTCCACGCCGTGTTCCGAGCCCAAACCCCGTTAAGGACGCGGGAGGGTGGCGTCCGGCCGGCCCTTCCCTCCTTCCACGTGTGCTCGGCTCCCCCATCTCAGGTCGGGTCCCCCAGACACCGCTGGGCACCCCCCCTCCCCATGTCCTGTACGTAGTTAGTTCCCCAGCATGGTCTCTCGGTCCCCTGTGCAGGACGGGGCGCTCTGGCCTGCAGAGAAGGAGGACGAGGACGGGTGGGGTGTCTCGAGGGGCAGGCAGGCCGGGGAAGGGCCGGGCGGACCCACACACGGACCCACAGGCGGCCCCGCACCCCACTGCAGCTCCCCGCCGCCCGGCCAGGCCTGCCAGCCAAGGCCTCAATTAGAGACACAATGGCCCTCTCTCCCCGCTCTCCGCCCCATTCATCGGCCCAGCGCGGAGCACAGCCTGGCCCCAGCGGCCGGGACGAGCCGGGGCTGACCTGCATCTCCACACAAAGGCAGAGTGTGTGCCGCCCTGGACTCCCCGCGTCCCCCACGCTTCACCCCGAACAAACCGGGCCAGACCGGGTGGCCGAGAGGGCGATGGAAGCGGCTCCTTCCCACCGCTCGCCCGCAGACAACAAGTCGCAATTGTCCGCCGCCTCGGCCTCCTCGCTCCCTCCTTCCCTCCCCCTCCCCGCCACCCCCCTGCTGGCCAGCATGGCCGCTGGGAGTGCGTGGCCTGGAGCCTGCAGCCCAGGGCCAGCACCGGGGACCAGGGCCAGCTCCCCTCCTCTCCGAGCGAGCGAGGCCTGGGCCCCTGAGCCCTGGGGGTGGATCGAGCGGCGTCTCCGAGGAGACAGGGCCCCCCATCCTGGCTGTGAGGGACGAAGGGCCGAGGGATGGGATCCCCAGGGAGCAGCAAGACCTTCAGGAAGGGGACCGGCCGTCTGAGGGCCTTTGGGGGTGGTGGGGGCAGGTGCTGGGCTCCCCTGGGGGGCACGGGAGCCACACTGAGCCCTCGGAGCGCACCTGCTCCTGCTGAGCCGCCTTCTCCTCCTGCCCCGTGCCCGGGTCCGTCCCCAGCTCCGTGCCTGGCTCCGAGCGAGGACCGGAGTGCGGCTGCCGGGTGCACGGCGAGGCTTCCCCGGCCGGCTCTCCCCGACGCACACGCATACACACGCACGCGGCTCCCGGGAGAGCACCCTCCCCGCCCACACGCACTGCCCCCCTGACCTCGGCGGCTCCAGGAGGCAGACACCCCTTCCCTCCACCGCACTGGCCACCTTGAGACCCCGTCGGGGACTCTGTCTCGTCCGTCCGTCCGTCTGCTCCCAAAGGCAGGCAGGCAGCAGGCAGGCGAGCCCGAGGCGGCCTGCAGCCGGGAGCAGCCGGCACGGTCCCCTCACCACCGGTCACAGCTCTCGGACGGAGAGACAATGCCCCCGGCCGCGCCGCTGACCTCAGGGCGGAGCTGGGGACCTGACACGCTCCCTGCTCCAGGGGACCCCGCAAGAGGAAGGTCAGAGAGAGGGTGGGACACGCGTGGGGCCCACGCCAGGCCCGGGCGCCGAGGGATCCGGCTAACCGGTGGGTCGAGCCCCGGGACACACGGGGGAGCAGAGTCCCCGGCGGACGGGCCAGCCCCAGGCGACCCCCGCGACTCCCCGAATCACACGGTCCCGGAACCGGGCAGGGAGCCAGAGGCAGGGGGGGGTGGCTGGCTCCCGGCCCTGCTAGTCTCCCACAGAGCAGCCAGGCCTGCAGCAACCCGGGGGACGGCCGGCTCGCCCTCGGGGGGCCGGGACCCCAAATCCCCACGGGGAACGGGACCCGGGCTGGGGAAGCCGTGACCGGTGACTGGTGACCGGGGGGCTGGCCTCCCACCCCTCTCTCCTCCTCCTCTCCCTCCTCCTCCTCCTCGGGGAGCCACAGCCGATAATTAGCAGGGAAGCATCTGGAGGCTGCAAACCCTCGCGGCGAAGGACCCAGAGCTAATGAGGACCGGCCCGCGTTCCCGCTACACCAGGCCCGGCTGTGCCAGGGCCGAGCGGGCGGGCGGGGGGCGGGGGAGCGGACAGCTCCAGGCAGTGCCGGCGGCAGGTGCCTGGGGCCAGGGCCGGCCAGCGTGGGCAGCGGGGAGGCTGCTCTGCCAGGGCCGGCCTGTGTGCACGGGGCCGCTCAGAGCCCAGCGGCCGGGGGGAGAGGAGGGGGGCACCTGGAAGTTTCCGGAGCCGCCAGGGTCCTGCAGGGAGCGCCCACCGACCGCGTACCAGCCCCTGCGCCTGCCCTGGGCCCCGGAGCGGGGGCTGCCCAGGCCGGGACACCTCCAGCCGCCGGGATCTGGCCATCCATCCGCATGCGCACCCCCAGCCAAGTGCCAGACAGACCGCGACCCCAGGGCCTGCGCTCAGAGGCTCCCCGTGGGCAAGGGCGAGCCGGGGCACAGGCGGGGGGGCCTGGCACTCAGGCGACGTCCCTGCTGCGCCCGGAGCCCAGGATCCCCCACCTTCCGGGGTCCAGAGGCAGCGCGGGAGCAGGGAGTGGGGCGCAGGGCGCAGGCCTCCCCCCGGGGGCTCCCCGCGCCCCGGCAGCCAGCTTGGAGTGCGGGTGCCATCTGCTGAGCCCGGGGAGAAGGCGCTGCCCGCTGCCCGCCGCCCGCCGCCCCCCGCCGGCTGCCCTCCCGCCGGCCGGGGCAGAGCAGGCACCGGAGCCGGCGTCACGGGCCCGGGCACCGGCCGCCGCGCCAGAGTCCCCGGCACCGCGGAGCCGGCGGGGACCCGGGGCCGCCCGCGCGCGCGCTCCGAGCTCCGAGCTCCGTGCGCGCCCCCCTCCCCGCACCCTCGGGCCACCGGCCACCGCTCCCGGGCCGGGCCGAGCCCCGCGGAGGACGGGCGGACGGACAGAGAGACAGACAGAGGGACAGACGGAGGGACAGACGGAGGGACAGAGGGAGCCGGCCGTGCCCGGGCCGCGCGCGGGGCGCCGTTACCTTCCCGGAGGAACTGCGCGTGGATGAGCAGCACCAGGAAGCAGCAGAGCGCGGCCCCCGCGAGCGCCCAGAGCGCCCTCAGCAGCTGCATCGCGGCCAGAGCCCCGCGCCGCCCCCGGAGCCGCGCAGCCAAGGAGCGGGCGCCGCCGCCGCATCAGCGCCCCGCGGCCCCGCGCCGCCCCGCGCGCTCCATCCGCCGCCGCCGCCGCCGCTCCCGGTGCTGCCGCCGCTCCCGGTGCTGCCGCCGCTCCCGGTGCTGCCGCCGCTGCTCCCGCTGCCGCCGCTGCTCCCGCTGCTGGAGGCGCCGCTCCGGGCGGCGGGTCCGCGTCTTCCCGGGCGGCGGGGGGAGGGCGCGGGGCGCGGGGCGTGGGGCGCGGGGGGCGGGGGGCGGGGAGAGGGGGCGGGGGGCGGGGGGGAGGCGGGAGGTTAGCGGCGAGGCTCCCGCCGCCGCTCCGGCCGCGGGGCCAGCATCGCGGGCTGCGGGGCGCGGGGGGGCGGCCGCCGAGGCCCCATGAACCGGCCGCCGCGGGCAGCGCCCGGACCCCGAGCCGCGCCGGGGACTGCGCAACGGCCCGGGCGCCGGGAGGGGGCGGGGGGCAGGGATCGCGGGGAGAGCGGGGCGCGCGGCCCGGTTTCCGCCTCCTGCGCTGCTCGGCGGCGCCTTCCTCTCCGCCTCCTCCTCCTCCTTCTCCTCCTCCTCCGCCGCCTCCGCCTCCTCCGCCGCCGCCGCCGCCGCCGCTGCCGCCGCCTCCTCCTCCTCCGCGGCCGCCTCCTCCTCCTCCGCCGCCGCCGCCGCTGCCGCCGCCTCCTCCTCCGCCGCCGCCGCCGCCGCCGCCGCCGCCGCGCTCGCTCCGGCCCGGCCCGCGGGGCTCACGGGGCCGCCGCGCCGCCGCCTGCGCCCAGGACGCGCGGCCGCCGCTCCATCGCCGCCGCCGGGGCCCGCGCTGTTGGGGGGCTGGGGGCCCCGCCGCCTCCTCCGGGCGCCGCCGCTGCGGAGCGCGAGGCCCGGCCGGTTCCCCCGGTTCCCCCGGCGCTGCCGCCGCTCCCCGCGCGGCGATGGGGCGGCGATGGGGGGGCGATGGGGGGGCGGTCGCGCCGACAGGTGCGCGGGGCCCGGGCTCGGCCGCCGCCGCTGGGGAGGCGCGGGCGCCGCGAGGAGCGGGAGCGGGAGCAGCGCCGTCCGCCCGCCGCCGCCGCCGCCGCCGCCGATGCGCACTGGGCCGCGCAGGGCCCCGGGGATCCCCGCGCCCCGCAGCGCCCCCGCCTGGCGCGCCGGAGGGTCAGGCGGGGCCGGTGCGGCCGGAAAGCGCGGGTCGGGCTCCACCTAGGCGCGCAGGGCCTCACTGCAGAGCGGCCGCGGCGGAGGGGGAGGGGGAGGGGGAGGGGGAGGGGGAGGGGAGGGGGGAGCAGATTGGGGAGGCCTCCCCAGCCCCCCCTTCCCAGCCGCCTGGCGCCCCGGGCTCCCCAGAGGGACTGGGAAGCCATGGCCACTGCCCGGGCTGGGGCGGACCCGCGGGGGCTCCCGGAAAGGTGGCACCTCCTCCGACTGGACACCCCCCTCCAACGCCCCTCCCCTCCTCCTGGCCATAGCGCGGGGCACAGGCAGATGCAGGCGGCGGGGCTGGGCGCACAGGGAGGGCTCCGGGCACTCAGGGCGCCTCCTGCGAAGGGAGGGCCAGCGAGGGTCCCAGGCCAGCAGGCGTCCGCAGGGTCCCCGCTCGCTCAGAGTCCCCGGAAGCAGTGCCACGGCCTCAGGGCCTGTCTGAGCTGAATTTCAAGTTCAATTTCAAGTTCAATTCCAAAGGCTCAGCCTAAGGGCTTGGGCAGGGGGTCGGGAGGGCCTCTGGGTGTCCCTGGGTGGGGTTGTGGGGGCAGGGGGCGGGGGACAGGGCGCAGGACGGGCCCTGGTGAGCAGGAGGCAGACGGGCCACTGCCCCCGGGGGCTCCCACAGCTGTGTCCTTCCCCAGCAGCCACCTGCCTCCAGGCCGGCTCTTAGAGGTCAGACAGGTCAACCCCTCCCCGGTGCACACGTGGGGAAACGGGCCCACGTCGGCGTGGACGCAGGTGCCGACTGCACAGCACGGGGCAGGACCCCGCGAGCGCCCGCCTGTGCCGCCCCTGGGTGCCCGCCGGGCCCTGGTCAGGGGTGGCTGCTGCCGCCCTCCGCAGCTCCCTGCATCCTGGGGTCCCCGGAGGCAGCCAGGCCGTGTCCCAGTTGCAGGCCGAACCCCCTGAGACTGGCTTGGAAGGGGCCACAGCCCGGCTCCCTGCAGCTCCTCCCTCCTTCCCTCCCCGCCCTCAGCCCCGGAAGGCATTTCCGGGAGCCGCCCCCGGGCGTGCGGGCCTGACCTCCACCCAAGGTCACGGGCGGTGGGGCCTCCCTGCAGCTGAGCTACCACTCGGTCTTTGGGGCCACGAGGTGCTTGTGACACGGGCGACCCAGGACCCCCAGAGGGGCCTCCCTCAGGGACCCAGCCCTGCACACGGCCCGGTGCCCCCGATCAAGTGCATTTTATTCAGAACTTGGAACGTTGGAAAGTCCTGAGTTCAGTATCCATATGGGGGGAGAGGAGGGGTCTTCCATGAGGACAATGTGTAGCCCCATCTCAGGTGTAGCCGGAGCCCCTCTCCCCGCACCGAGACCCCCTTCTAGTGAGCATCATTGTGGGGGTGCCCTGAGGAGAAGGGGCAGGGCGCGGGGAGACCAGCGGGGCGGGAGGGTCTGGGTGTCTCTAGCTGGCTCCGAGCCGTGCACACAGGCAGCGGACACAGTCCCGGGCGCGTGCGGCCGCCCCAGCAGAAGTGGCAGGACCCCTACCCGTCCGCCCGGTGAGCCCCCAGCCCTCCCTGCGCCCCCGGCCACGGGGTGGAGCGTTCTGATAAAGCCGCCACGCACCCCCTTATCAGCAGAGATGTGCCAACGCGCGATACGGCGGCCTTTCGGGATACAGCGGCACCTCGAGATACGAGCGCCCTAACCTACGAGATTGTTGAGATACGAGCCGTCGAGCGAGCCATTTTTGCTTTGAAATACGAGCAACAGTTGAGATAGGAGTCATCGCGCGGATCGGCCGGCTGCACACGACCCACCCGTTTACCGCGACGCGAGCGTCTCCTGGTTTCCCACGCCTCAAGGTGACGGAACGGATTAAACTCGTATCTCGAGGTGCCATAGTAATTGGTTTTCCCCGTCATCTTGCGTGTTTTGCGTTGGTCCGGGGAGGGCTCCACGGATCACCGCTCGGAGCGGGGGAGGGGCGGGGACGGCGGCCGGACAGGCCCAGGGGTCAGCTTCCCCGTGCAGGGACCGTGGCCACTCCCAGGGAGACGCACCCACCGCCTGGCACACACCGTGCCCGCTCCCACCGGGCCTGCCCTCGGCGACCCGTCCAGGAGAGAAGCCCGCTGGCCGACAGGGGCCGAGGTGACCCCACCGGCCAGGTGCTCCACTCTGCACCCCAGGGAGGAGGCGGAGGCAGGGTGCAGGCGTGTGCAGGCCCAGGACACATGTCCATCACCCGTGTCCCTGTGGCGGGATTGACGGCCAGCCCGGGACACACGTCCATCACCCATGTCACCGAGGCGGGACATCGGGAAAGACTCGGGAAAGGTGGACCGCCAATCACAGCCACCGCAGTAATAATACCGGCAGCCCTCCCCCCTCCCCCCCCCCGCCCCCCCGCGTGGCGCGTCCCCCGAGGGGCTTCAGAGGCGGCGGTGCCGGCCCCAGAAAACCCGGCCGCTCCGCTACAAAGGGAAACGAGGGAGAAGAGAAAGGATTCCTGGGAATTAACATAACTAACCGATGCTGAGCCGCGGAGGACGGACGGGAGGGAGCGCAGGCGTGACCGGGAAGCAGGCGGCGGGAATAAAGCCGGAGGCGCTCGGAGCAGACAGAGAAAGGAGAGAGCGAGAGAGAGAGAGAGAGAGAGAGAGAGAGAGAGAGAGAGCGAGAGAGAGAGAGAGAGAGAGAGAGCGAGAGAGAGAGAGAGAGAGAGAGAGGAGGCGGGCGGAGCTGAGCAGCGGGCGGGGAGGCGGCAAAGAGCGGGCAGCGGGCAGTGAAGGGACTCTCTCTCAGCTGCGGGCCCGCTGTGCCCTCTGAGAGACCCAGGTGCGGAGGGCCGGCCTGCAGGACCCGGGTCCCAGTTGCCCTCGGGGTCTCCTCGGAGCTCCGAAGCCGTTGGACCCTGGAAGGGGCGTGTGGATTTTTATACCCGGCTGCGCTATCCGCCACGTCCACCCTCGGACACCGGGCGTCCGGCGCACGCACGAGGCCCGGGCCCTGGGAGACGCTCCGGCAGGGAAGGGAGTGAAGGAGGCGGGTGGAGGGGGAAAGGCTTGCTGAGCGCCTGAATCTTCGGCGGCAGCAGCGGCGAGGGGCTGTGAGGGTGTCCATACCGTGGGGCCCTGGCACAGGAGACGCCCCTCCGATGGGTAAGCCTCACCCCCCACCCCACCCCCCGCCAGCGTCTCTCCCCAGAGTCCCGCCCCGCCCCCGCGTCCCTGGCAGCCGGCCGTGCTGGAGCCGCCTCACAAATGCCAGGCGTGGCGTGGCGCGCGCTCGCATTCACACAGAGGCGAAGGGCAGGGAAATATTTATGTCGAGGAGCCACCACAGCCCTCAGCTCGGCGCCGTTCCAGCGGATGGAACCGCCGGGCGGTGTTACTCCCCAGCCAGCCAGGGCCCTTCCGCCCGGAAGAGAGAGGCGCGGTCAGGGTGGGGGATGAGTCAGGAGGGAGGTGGCGCCCCTGGGGGCAGGGGGGGGGAGGGAGGGTGTCCGCTCCAAGGAGGTGGCCGGGGAGACACCGCTGGGGGTGGGATGGAGGCAGAGTCTTGCTTTCCACTCCGCAGCCTCCTTTGCTGGCTGGGGTTTCTCACACGTGAGGCCTGTCATGTGCCGGGACTGGAGAAACCCCGGTGTCCTCGGCAGGACGCGCGGGGAGGCCAGGCCTGGGATGCAGGCGGGAGGGGGGGGCCCGGGACAGGGGCTCAGGCGTGTGACTCTGCGCCCCCCGCGCCCGCAGTCCCTTCTGCAGAGACCCCGCGCCAGGCCGGGGGTGGCGGGGTCGGTCTCCTTGCGGGAGCCTCCGCAGAGCCAGGCCTGGGAGTAAGCCAGAGAGCTGGCCCGTCCGGCGAAATGGTGCACGCAGACACACACCTGGAACATGTGACCGGGCACACAGCACACGTGATGGGGCACTGAGCACCTATGGCAGAGTACAGGTGCCACAAGTAACGTGTGTTGATCATACGGGACACACTGGATGGAGCATCTGTGGCCTTGTGATGGAGGGACACATAACAGGTGGCACAGAGGAGGCACATGTGACAGGGACACTTGGAGCATTGGTGCCATGTGCAGTGAGACACCCAACACGCATGACAAGGAAACGTGGAACATGCACGAGGAGCGCTGTGGTGGTGTGTTGAGCACACAGAAAGGCCTGGCAGGCGATGCCCATAACACTGTGACGGAGGGAGATGTGCAACACGCCAGGCAGGAGGGCACCTGCATGCACCACGAAAGGGGCACATGACACGTAATGACACGTGAGAGCTGGGGACATTCATGGGTGACAGATGGCCCTGCCTGCCGGTCTGAGCTCCCGGGCATGTGTGTGCTGTGTGTGCACGTGTGCACCAGCGTGTGCCTGTGAGCTGCGCCTGAGTGTGTGCTTCCGTGCGCGTGGGGCCCGGGCTGCCTGTGTGTCTGCGCGTGCATCGTCCCCAGGGAACGCGCTCTGAGCGCGTTTCAGAGAGAGACGCGCGTCCCAGGGGCCTCGGCGTCGAAGGCATATTTGTCAGTCCCCGCGGAGCCACGTCTCCCGGGAACCTGCTAACGCGCCGCGTGGAGACACGCACACACGCACGCACAGAGGCAGGTGAGCACACAGCGCAGCCCCCTCCGCCTGGGCGTGCTGGGGGCCCCCTCCGAGCTGTGGGCACCCGAGTGCGGAAGGAGGGGGCACAGCAGACGCAGCCCCACATCACCGCCCGCCCCCGCCTTCTTTCACACCCAGCACGTGACCAGACCGCCAGCACGTGTCCAGGCTGCCGCCGGGCGGGGCAGCATCCTATCCACCGCCGACCGTGGCTCTGAGCTGGCCTTGCCCACGGCCGTGCTCGCGACGCTGCGCCCAGGGCCACGCGGGGAAGCCAGGCCCCTGCTGCTGCCTCGTCTGTGCACCCCGCCGGCCCCCCCAGAAAACAGACGCTCTGACCCCAACTGCGCCCCCTTCTAACCCCCCGACTGGCACTCGGGTCTCCCCAACGTCAGCTCTCACCCCCTCGCGGGTCTGGGATGCCAGGGCCCTCAAGTCACACCAAACCAGCGATTCTCAACCTTCCCAAGGCCACAACCCTTGCATACGGCTCCTCCTGGGGTGGTGACCCCCAACCATGACATGTTGCTGCTGTGATGCATCGTGATGTCAATATCTACATTTTCCCATGGTCTCAGGTGACCCCTGTGAAAGGGTCGTTTGACCCCCAAAGGGGTCGCGACCTGCAGGTTGAGAACCGCTGCACCAAACCCTTCAGCCCCCACAGTCGTGCACAGCGGGCGGCCTCACGACACCGCCGTCCCGCCAGGCTGGGCACCGGAGGCCCTGGCCGAGCCGAGCGCCCAGGAGGGGCCCAGAGAGGGGACACCCGAGCCCGCAGCCCGCCCTGCGGCCACGCCTCCTGCCCCGCCCGGCTGCCCGCCCCCCTCCCGCCCCCAGCCTAGGAGCCACACTCCGGAGTGTGTCCGGAGCGGGTCCGGCGGGGAATGAGGCCCCTCAGACGCGGGCGGCTTCTGTGTGGCAAACCCCGGAGCACGCGTGCGCTCCACCCAGCCTGGCGGTGCACGGGCGGACACTGTAGCGAGGCGGAGGGTGACCTAGACCCACGGTCGATGGCGCCAGTGTCCTCCCTCCCCCCGGGGAGCAGAGCCAGGCCCAGGGCCCTCCCCCAGGACACGGCCAGAGTCACGGGCACCACCGGTCACCCTCACAGCCACCGCCCAGGCGGAGGCCGCCACCTGCCGCCCAGGAAACAGGCTCTGAAGGCCAGTGACCTGCCCGCGGCCACACGGGAGGGGGCTGGTCTACCTGGGCTGCCTGCTCGCTCCCCGAAGGGTTTAGTGTCCTCAGAGTACTCCATCCCCCCGTCATCCACCTGTACATCCATCACCATTACCCACCATCCACCTGTACATCCACCCCTCCATCACCATTACTCATCATCCACCTGTACATCCACCCCTCCATCACCATTACCCATCATCCACCTGTACATCCACTCCTCCATCACCCATTACCTATCATCCACCTGTACATCCACTCCTCCATCACCATTACCCATCATCCACCTGTACATCCACTCCTCTATCACCATTACCCATCATCCACCTGTACATCCACCCCTCCATCACCTATTACCCATCACCCACCTGTACATCCCTCCATCACCATTACCCATCATCCACATGTACATCCACTCCTCCATCACCATTACCCATCATCCACCTGTACACCCACCCCTCTATCACCATTACCCATCATCCACCTGTACATCCACCCCTCCATCACCCATTACCCATCACTCATCACCCACCTGTACATCCATCCCTCCATCCCCCCGTCATCCACCTGTACATCCCTCCATCATCACCTGTACAGCCATCCTTCCATCATCTCTCCATCATTC
Source organism: Lasiurus borealis (assembly GCA_004026805.1). Classification (NCBI taxonomy): domain Eukaryota; kingdom Metazoa; phylum Chordata; class Mammalia; order Chiroptera; family Vespertilionidae; genus Lasiurus; species Lasiurus borealis. Next base: position 560 of record PVJN01034081.1, on the reverse strand, counting down.
ATCTGTCCATGCCTGTATCCATCCATCTATCACATATCCATCCATCTGCCTATCTATTCATCTTTCCACCTACCCATCCATCCACCCAGTCATCACCCATCCACCCATTAATTCACATATTAATTCATCCATCCACATATTAATCCATCCACCCATCTATCCATCCACATGTTAATCCTCCCCCCATCACCCATCATCTACCTGTATAGCCATCCCTCCATCATCCCTCCAACCATCATACATCTGTCCATGCCTGTATCCATCCATCACATATCCATCTACCTGCCTATCTATTCATCTTTCCACCTATCCATCCATCCACCCACCAATCATCCATCCATCCACCCATCAATCATCCATCCATTCACCCAGTCATCACCCATCCATCACCCATTCATTCACATATTAATCCATCCATCCACTCACCCACCCATCCATCCACCTGTTCATCCATCCATCCACCCACCCATCCATCCATCCATCCATCCAACCATCCACATGTTCATCCATCCACCCATCCTTCTATCCACCCACCCACCCACCCACCCACATGTTCATCC
>PVJN01034080.1:0-23007 GCA_004026805.1 Lasiurus borealis | reverse complement strand
GGCAGAGATCTAGGGGCAGGTGAGACCTAGAGGATCCGGCCCTGCGAAGCCTTTGGGAAGGGAGCGAGCCAAGGTTCTCCAACGACCCAGGGCAGAGGGGACAGGGCTAGAGGAGACCAGAAAGAGGGGTGGACGGGCATCCAGCCATCCAAAGTCCCCCAGGAAACTGAGCCCAAGAAAGCTGAGCTGGTGCAGCCTATCAGGAATGGGGTGTCTGAGGGATCTGGGGAGAGTCCGGGGGTGGTGGTGGGGGGCCGCAGATCTTCTCTCTGGGTCTGCCCTCCTAGCCTGTAAGGAGGGGCTCCCCGTGGGAAAGGCCCAGAGCAGTGGTTCTCAACCTTCCTATGCGCGACCCTTCAATACAGTTGCTCATGTTGTGGTGACCCCCAACCATAAAATGATTTCCGTTGCTACTTCATCACTGTAATTTTGCTACTGTTATGAACTGTAATGTCAATATCTGATAGGCAGGATGTATTTTCATTGTTACAAACTGAACATAATTAAAGCATAGGGATGAATCACAAAAGCAATATGTAATTATATATTGTGAAATATTTATTTCTAATGACAAATAAATGAAATTTTGTCTTGAATTGTGATGTAGCATGGGTAACAGTCTTCATATGACAACAGTAAACTACATGGCTACACTTTGCTACCCCGAGGAGCGGTGTGTTGGTTCCTAAGACCATGGGAAATAGGTGTTTTCCAATGGTTTTAGGCAACCCCTGCGAAAGGGTCATTCAACCCCCCAAGGGGTCTCGACACACAGGTTGAGAATCGCTGCTCTAGTGGGAGGGAGACGGAAAATCCCGACTGCACTGAACCGCACTTCTGGCTGCACTGAACCCCAGTTCCAGGCAAGACTCATACGGGGGAGTCTGGACTGTTGTGAAAAGGAAGGAGTGCACAGAAACTTAGGGGAGCCATGAAAGACAGAGGTCTGGGGGCACGCGAAAGTGCACACGGAAGTGCACACAGAGCGCTGACTGCTGATTGTGCCACTGGCTTTCTCTAGCGGGAGAAAAACAGAACCTCCCAACAGCACTGAAATCCAGGTCCAACTGCACTGAACCCCAGTTTCAGGCGAGACCTTGGGGACTCAGACTCATATGAGTCCCTAGAGCGCACGGAAACTCAGGGGAACCGGAAAGGCAGAGGTCTGGAGGCAAGCGCACATGCACAGACACAGCTGATCCTCACAACCAATTGGCTTGGAGGTCAATTCCCCCCAGTGATACCAACAACAATCAAGAATTAACTACAACAAAGCTGTACACATAGTCCACAAAGGGGTGCACCAAGAGTGTAACTGGGGAGGCAGAGCTACTGAGCCACATAGGGTACCTAGCATACAAAGCAGCAAAATATGCGGAGACAAAGGAACAGATCACAAAGGAAAGAAATGGAGGAAAACAAACAACTGGATATAGAGTTCAAAACCATGGTTATAAGGTTTTTCAAGAATTTCCTAGAAAAGATAGATAAATTTAGCGAGACCCAAGAGGAGATGAAAAAGGACCAACTAGAAATTAAACATACATTGACTAAAATAAAAATATTATACAGAGACCTAACAGCAGACTAGAGGAATGCAAGAATCAAGCCAAAGATTTGAAATACAAAGAATCAGAAAACACTCAACTGGAAAAGCAAAAAGAAAAAATAATAAAAAAATGTGAAGATAGTGTAAGGAGCCTCTGGGACAACTTCAAGCATATCAACATCAGAATTATGGGGGTGCCAGAAGAAGAGAGAGAACAAGATACTGAAAACCTATTTGAAGAAGTAATGACTGAAAATTTCCCCCACCTGGTGAAAGAAATAGACTTACAAGTCCAGAAATGCACAGAACCTCAAACAAAAGGAATCCAAAGAGGACCACACCAAGACACATCATAATTAAAATGCCAAGAGCAAAAGACAAAGAGAGAATCTTGAAAGCAGCAAGAGAAGAACAGTTAATTACCTACAATGGAGAACCCATACGATTGTCAGCTGATTTCTCAACGGAAACTATGCAGGCCAGATGAGAGTGGCAAGAAATATTCAACGTGATGAATGGCAAGAACCTACAACCAAGATTACTCTACCAAAGATTATTCTAGCAAAGCTATCATTCAGAATTGAAGGGCAGATAAAGAGCTTCACAGATAAAAAAAAGCTAACGGAGTTCATCAACACCAAACCAGTATTATATGAAATGCTGAAAGGTATTTTTTAAGAAGAGGAAGCCAAAACCGGTTTGGCTCAGTGGATAGAGCGTCAGCCTTTGGACTGAAAGGTCCTGGGTTTGATTCCGGTCAGGGGCATGTGCCTTGGTTGTGGGCACATCCCCAGTGGGGGCATGCGGGAGGCGGCTGATCGATGTCTCTCTCATCAATGTTTCTAACTCTCTGTCCATCCATCTTCCCTTCCTCTCTGTGAAAAATCAATAAAATATATTTTTTAAAAAAAAGAAGAGGAAGAAAAAAACGGTAAAGGTAAAAATTATGAACAACAAATACATACCTATCAACAAGTGAATCTAAAAATCAAGTGAACTGAAAATCTGATGAACAGAATAAACTGGTGAATATAATAGAATCAGGGGCATAGAAAGGGAGTGGACTGATAATTCTCAGGGGAAAAGAGGTGAGGGGGGTGCAGGGAGAGACTGGACAAAAATCATACACCTATGGATGAGGACAATGGGGGGAAAATTAAGGGCTGAGGGTGGTGTGGGAGGCAAGTGGAGGGGTGGCATGGGGGGGAGGAACAATTGTAATAATCTGAACAATAAAGATTAAAATAAAATAAAAATAAAAGAAACAACGCATTACTGAGGCACCCGGTGCCCGGCAGGCCTTCTGCAGGCATCTGTTGAATGCATGCAGCTGTTATTAGTGCTATTAAAGAGAGGTGCTTCCCAGAGGAGGGCATGTGAAAGCAAATAAAAGTTAGCAGGTGAGTGGGGGGGAGAAGAGCATTCCAGTATGTGAAGTCCCTGTGGCAGCGAGAAGCATGGCTGATAGGAGGAGGACTCGAAGCCAGTGTTACTGAGGCAGAGTGACAGCGAACACAGTTCGGGGTGAGGCTGCAGACACAGAATGAGGCCAGCAATGCACAATTCCCAAGACCTTTGACGGTTTTGACTCAGGCCAGGAACGAGGGAGCAGCATGAAGACTCTCGGGCAGGGGCCACCTAATCAGCTTTATTTGGAGCAGCTGGCTGGCAGGGGTTCTAATGAATGCAGGGGGCCATTTAGGAGACTATTGCTAGTTAACTGGTTTGGGGCTGCCTTTCTACTCAATGGTGAGAGCCATCGGATAGAGCCTACCCCTGGTACCCCTCTGAAAACATCCCCCCACCCCCCACCACACACACACACACACACACACACACACACACACAGAGCCCAGCCTGGGAGTGCAGAGAAAAAGGTGCTCAATATACATTTTTTTTACATCAATATGAAATCATAGTGACCCAGCAATGTTCAGCCCCCCCCCCCCGTTTATGTACACAGGCCCCGGCAGCCTGGGGGAGCAGTGGGCCGGGGAAAGGGAATGCAGGCTTCCTGCCAACCGGCGTCCCAGTGTGGGAACCGGGAGCCAGGCTCCCATCTGTCCATTCACTTCCTCTACGCATTCCGTTTGTTCGTAAACACGCTCCTGGCCGCGGTCTGCCAGCCCTCTCCCTGCTCCGGGCGGGGCTCCGCCGGCTCTGTCCCCCGCCTGGGGCAGCAAGAGCAGGTGTGCCGGCCTCTGCACACCCTCTCGGGCCCTCAATGGTCCCGGTGCTGACGTGGGGGGGACGGGGGGTGCCGTACAGGAGGCAAGTCATAGTGTCCAGGGATGTGGCTGTTCTTGGGCGAGTCGTAGTGGCCGGGGGCCGGGCCGAGAGGCTGGGGGGGCTGGGAGCCCACGGAGTCTGGCTCTGGAGACAGAGAGGGGGCGGCATGAGGAGGAGGGGGCTCCTTCCCTTCTCCCTCCTCTCCCCGCTCCGGCCTCTTCTGCCTGAAGCAGGGCTGGGCCTGGCTATAGGGCCGTTTGTGGAGCTTCTGAGCGGCCAGCGGGGGCGGCCGCCGTGACCTGCTGGCCTCCCAGGATATGAGGACACTGTCACCTGCCCAGGCGGCCCCCTTGCTCACCCCCTGCCTGGTTCCCCACTTTTCTGGGGACCAACTCCACACGCCAGGGGCTCTACAACCGCCATGTCAACCCTCAGCCCCGTGAGGCGGGTTCCACCTCTCAGGCTCTAAGCAGCCATGCGATTCCCAACATCCCGCCCGCTCTGGGCCCACGCCAGACCCCCAAGGCCTTGCTCTTGCTGCCACAGGATGCCACCTCCACGTTCTCTTTCTCTGTCCCTTTCTACCTCCCTGACACTCCCCCCCTCCACCTCTCCAGCCCTGCCCCAGCGGAGGAGGAGGCTCACCGTGGGACAGAGCAGTGGGCTGCTCGTAGGTGCCGCTGTCTCGCTGCGGCTGCGGCTGCGGCTGCGGCTGGGGGTACCGAGGCCTCTGGCTGGCCGGGAGCTGAGGAGGCTGCCTGTGGGGAGACCCTGAGGGAGGGCCTTTCATTTCCACGTAGCTGCTCTCCCGGGGGCCCCCTAGCAGGCCGGGCAGGTCCCGGATGGTGGCATAGGGGTTCTCACTGCTCAGGGAAGCCATACTGGCCCCCAGCCCGTCTTCAGAGATGGGTCCTGAGGATGGGGGGGAAGCATGCAGGCTCAGGGGAGGCACTGGCTCCTAAACAAACCCCAGGGCAGCCCCTTGCTCTCTCTCTCGCTCTCTCTCTCCCCCCTACACCCCTCCTCCCCCTGTGCTCATACCTTTACCGTAGAATGGACCCGGGCCGTTCGTGTTGCCGTAGCTACAGCTGTAGCTTCGGTCCAAGCGGCTGCTACCTGAGGAGGAGGAAGCACCCCGCCATCACACTCCCGGGCTCAGCCTCCTCTAACCCCGGTGCCCAGAACCCCCTCCTGCAGCTGCGCACACTCAGATGGAGCAGACCCGGCCTCTAGCTCCTACCCCTGTCCAGGTGCTTCCAGTCGGCAGGCAGCGTGGTGTGGTTGTCAGGCCCGTGGGCTCCACCTGGCCGCTCAGAGGCCTGGAGGCTGGCAAAGAGCTGATTGCCTGGAACCTGCGGGGGGGAAGGAGCGAGGATGGAGCTTTCCAGAGCAGCAGGTGTTTGCCCTCTCCCCACAGGGCACCCGCCCCGGCACTGACCTTGTTGGGGGGTGGAGGGTTCGGAGAGCACTGTGACAGGGTGTGGTAGCTGGGGTTGGAGTAGTAGTGACTGTAGCTCAGCGGGATATCTGCAAGAACAGACGCAGGCGAGGGTGATGGTGATCCCCCCCACCCCCATCGGAGACGGGCCTGGGCCCCTGGAAGGCTATTCTGACCCCGGAGATCAATACTCAGCCCCTCTGACTCCCCTTCCTCCTCCAACACCTCACCCCCATCTTTCAGGTCCCGGGAGAGACCCGGGAGCCCTGTGCCCGGGAGCCAGCTATTTGGATGTGCCCACTGCGCCCTGCACGCTCACCTGGCATGACATACTCGGAGCCATCCAGTCGCCCGCTGCTGTACGCCACCGCCAGGTGTTGGTGCTGCTTGCCTTTTTGCCAGCGGCGGTAGCCGATGAACAACGCCACCAGGGCCACCACCAGGGACCCCAGCACTGCGATGCCGATCACAGCCCCCAGGGAGTTATAGGGCACTGGAAAGGTAGGCGTCATGGTGAAGGGCTCCTGGCTTCCTAGTGGGTAGGGCAGGCGTTCAGAACAGGGTCCTGGCTCTGCTGCTGGTGGTGAGCTTGGAGGGCGGGCAGGGGAGAGACTCCTGGGGGAGGGGCCACGGTCTTGGCAGAGAGACCCCGGCAGGTGGCCAGGCCCTTGTTCCCTGGGGATCTTCAAGGCCAGGAGGAGAACTCACCAATCCTGCAGGGGGCCCCGCTGTGCCCTGGGGGACACACACAGGCCCCCGTCTCCGGGTGGCACCTCTCTCCGAAACCACACTGGCATGGTTGGGAGCAATTGGCACCGAACATCCCTGGAGCACAGCCTGGGAGAGAGCCGAGGAGGAAGGCGGGGATCAGAGGTGGCCGGGACACCGGGCTCGGGCTGACTTGGGGTGCGGGGGGGCACGGAGCTCCGCTTCTGTGGGTACCTTCCAAGCAGAGGTGTCCGGTCCAGCCTGGGGGGCAAAAGCAGCTTCCATCCTGCGGGTGGCAGGTGCCGCCGTGGTGACACTGGCAGGGCTGGGCACAGCTGTCTCCCCAGCGTCCTGGAGGGCACGCTTCGGGAGAAAAGGGGTGCTGTCTGGGGTGCCAGCCCAGTCCTCCTCGGCACTCCCCAGATGAATTCTGGGCCCCAACCACCCCGAAATCTTCCCCGCAGCAGCGCTGGTCTCTCGCCCCAGGGACACCAAGGCTTTGAACAGAATCTGCACTCGGATGACTCACAGATGCCTACTCAGTGTCTGCACTTGGCTGTCTGATGGCCAAGTGGCCCGGCCAGGCGACCAGAGCCGTCCAAACTACCCTGCACTGGGGAGCTCTAGACTTAAAAAAATATATATTTTTTAATGCGACCAAAGTAAATGTTCACGCTGTTTAAGATATAAATGTTTGGCTAAAACCGGTTTGGCTCAGTGGATGGAGTGTCGGCCTGCGGACCGAAGAGTCCCAGGTTCGATTCCGGCCAGGGGCATGTACCTTGGTGGCGGGCACATACCCCAGTGGGGAGTGTGCAGGAGGCGGCTGATCGATGTCTCTCTCTCATTGATGTTTCTGACTCTCTATTCCTCTCCCTTCCTCTCTGTAAAAAAATCAATAAAATATATATTTTTAAAAAGATATAATGTTTGTGATGTGACACTAACAGATACTCTACTAGTAGTTATTACTGAGTCCCCTGGCCAAGCTCGGCACCAGGATGACTTTCCTCTCCCCTGCCCGACAGTGAGCTTCCTTCCAGCCTGTTTCACAGCTGTCGCTTCTCATTTCCCTCTTCAAACCCTGTTTCACTCGGTTGTTTTGTGTTAATCTTTTCCAGGATGTCCTCCATATGTTCACTAGAGGCCGATGCATGAAGTTCGTGCAAGAGCGGGCCTTCCTTCCCCCGGCTGCCGGCACCGGCTTCCTCGGGCACCCGGGACCCAGGCTTCCCTTAGGCCCCCAGCAGGCACCTGGGCCCCGGGCTGCCCTCACAGAGGGAGGCCCTGCCCACCGCCGCAGCCCCCTGGTTGGTCGCGGCAGCATGATTCGGCCCTCGCAGCCTGCACGGCTTGCCTCAGCCCTTGCAGCCCCAGCTTCGTCCAGAAGGTTGTCTTCCAGACGTCTGGAAGGACATCCGGAAGGTTATTCAGCTGTCCGGTCTAATTAGCATATAATGCTCTTATTATAGATGGGAGAAAGAACCAATTAATTAACTACTAAAAAATTGAGCTTGTGGCCCAGGAATCAAGAGGCTGTTCAGTTCCATCCCAGTCAAGGCACATGCCCAGGTTGCAGGCTTGATGCCCAGTGGGGGTTGGGGGGGGCAGGCGGCAGCTGATTGATGATGTTTCTCTCATTGATGTTTCTATCTCTCTATCCTTCTCCCTTCCTCTCTCTCTTTAAAAGATCAATAAAAACGTGTTTGTTGCCAAAACCGGTTTGGCTCAGTGGGTAGAGAGTCGGCCTGTGGATTGAAGGGTCCCAGGTTCGATTCTGGTCAAGGGCACATCCCCAATAGGGGGTGTGCAGGAGGCAGCTGATTGAGATTTCTCTCTCTTCGATGTTTCTAACTCTCTATCCCTCTCCCTTCCTCTCTATAAAAAAAAATCAATAATATATATATATATATGTATATATATATATATATATACATATATATATATACATATATATATATATATATATATATATATTTAAAAGTGTTTGTTTTAAAAAAAAATACGAGCGTATGGCTTCCCTCACCCCCTTTCTGGTACTGCTCTTCCTCGGTCTCCCACGGAGAAGGACAGGGAGCTGTTTCTCCTCACCTGTTCATTGCTGCATCCTCAGCACCCAGAACGGAGGAGATGCTCGATAAGTTTTTGTTTATATTTTTTCTATAACTAACTGACTCAAGGCAAGTCCAGAGGCTTTTCTACCCGGGAGCAGGGGATCAGAAGCCGCTGGTTCTCAGCCCACCCTCGGGCATGCACATTCTCTCACAGACACACGAGCCACCACGTACCTTGAGAGCAGTCTGAGCCGGTCCAGCCAGCCAGGCAGTAGCAGGTTCCATTGGAGGGGTGGCAGGAGGAGTGGTTGGCACACTTGCAGGGCACACAGCGTTTGCCATAGCGGCCGGGCTGGCAGGCTGGGAGGAAAGGGCTCCTGGTGATTGGGGGCAAACAGCCCTGGATCCCACTGTCTCCCTCCCTCCTTCCTACTGGCTCCAAGATTGGAGTCAGCGGAGGAAAACAAGATGGGGAGCGGGGAGGCTGCTGACACGACCCTGTGCCACGGCTGGCAGGCGGGAGGCGGGGAGGGAGCCTCACATCGCTGGCAGGAGGGACCTCGGAATCCGGGCACACACACACAGTTGCCACTCTCGGGGATGCAGGTGCCCCCGTTCTTGCAGGTGCAGGTGTGGCTGCAGTTGGCTCCCCAGAAGCCCTCGGGGCAGGGCAGGTGGCAGCGGGCACCTGTGGGAGAGGGGAATAGGGTGAGCCTGGTCTGCCCCACCCCTTCCATAAGGGTTCTTCTGGACACATTTCTTGGGGTCTAGTGGTGTACCCCCAACTCCACAACGGGCCTGGGGCCTGCTCCCCCCCAGAATGCTCACCTGTCCAGCCAGCCTGGCACCGGCACTGTCCATGAACAGGGTCGCAGCCTTCAGAGTGGTCACAGTCACAGTGATTGGCACAGCCTTCACCAAACTTCCCCTTCTGGGAGAGGGAGCGGTGGGGAGGGCAGACTAGTCAGCTGAGGGAGGCCATGTTCTTCCTTCCCCCCCGGCAGGCAGGCTGCTGGGCACTTACTGGACAGGGGAGCTGGCAGTGGACCCCGTGCCAGCCAGGGGTGCAGGTACAGGCTCCAGTTTGGGGGCTGCAGGCTGCCTCGTGGGCACACTGGCAGCTGGCATTGCAACCGAATCCCCAGGTTCCGGGCGGGCAGGGCACGGAGCAGTTACCACGCTGCCAACCTAGAAGACAGGTTCGCAGGTAGGCACGGGCGCCCAGCTGCCCTCCCGGGTGAGCACACACTAAGCACGGGCTGTGCCAGGCTCTGCGCTCTGAGTTGGGGGTGAAGGGTGGGGTGCTCACGGTCCCTTACAAGAGCCAAGCATATAAACTGTGAGATGTGGGACAAAAGGCGAAGGGACTACCAGCCACGCACTACCCCGTTCTGGGTCTTGGGTGCCCCTTCTGCAAAATTAGGCCGGTTGGCAGCAAACTAAATGCCTACAGAGGCCCCAACAGGTAACAAAGTGAATTCCCCCCATCATGTGGAAGAGTAGGGAAGAGTGGGCCGAAACCGGTTTGGCTCAGTAGAGAGAACCTTTGGACTGAAAGGTCCCAGGTTCGATTCCGGTTAAGGGCATGTACCTTGATTGCAGGCACATCCCCAGTAGGGGGCGTGCAGGAGGCAGCTGATGGATGTTTCTCTCTCATCGATGTTTCTAACTCTCTATCCCTCTCCCTTCCTCTCTGTAAACAATCAATAAAAATATATATTTAAAAAAAAAAAGAGTGAGGAAGAATGGGAACTGGAGAGGGAGGTTTGTTAAACATCCTAGAGAGCTAGCCTGTGTCAGAACGCAGCCTACAGACTGCGGGTGAACAGGGTTCACCAAAGAGGAGCCTTCCGGACTGGGACTTCAAGGATGAGTGGGGCTGAAACCGGTTTGGCAGGTGGGAGGTGGGGAGGGAACCTCACATCTCTGGCAGGAGGGACCTCGGAATCCAGGTACACACACACAATTGCCATTCTCCGGGTTTGGCTCAGTGGATAGAGTGTCGGCCTGCGGACTGAGGGGTCCCAGGTTCCATTCCGGTCAAGGGCATGTACCTTGGTTGCGGGCACATCCCCAGTAGGGGGCGTGCAGGAGGCAGCTGATCGATGTCTCTCTCTCATCGATGTTTCTAACTCTCTATCTCTCTCCCTTCCTCTCTGTAAAAAAATCAATAAAACATATTTTTTTTAAAAAAAGGATGAGTGGAATTTTTGCAGTTGAGGAAAAAGCAAAGAGGGGATTCCAGGAAGGGAGAAGCCTGGCTACTTTCCCACGGTCCAGCTGCTGCCCAGCAGCTGCTCCCTTACCCGTCTGCCCCTCCCGGACGCACCCCGTTACCTTCCTTGCAGATGCAGGCGCCGTCCACAGGGGAGCAGGCGATGGCGTTCTCGCAGGAGCAGCGAGAGGAGCAGTTGACTCCGTAAGTGTCCGGCGGACAGAGGCTGGCGCAGTGCGGGCCCTGGAGGCAGCGGGCGGACGAGTGAGCGGCGGCTCTGCGGCTCCCTCCGTCCCGCACCCCTGCCTGCCCTCGGGTCCGGGTCCGGGTCCGGTTGGCGGGGCGCGCCTCACCGTGTAGCCGGGCGCGCACCGGCAGAGGCCGCTGTCGGGCTGGCAGAGGCCGCCGTGCAGGCAGAGGCAGTGCTCCCGGCAGCCCGGCCCGTGCGTGTCCCGCGGGCAGCTCTCGTTGCAGTGAAGGCCGGCCCAGCCCGGCTGGCACGCGCACTCCCCGCTCATCGGGTGGCAGCTGCGGGCGAGGCAGGTGGTGTGCTCGGAGCCGGGGCCTCGTGCCAACCCGGACCCCTTGGCGGGGGGTAGGAGGGCAGCCCATGATGCCAAGGGGAGGGGGGGCCCTAAGGAAGGCTCAGTGCCGTTCCGAGAGCGCCCTGCAGCTGCCCGTCCCCAGCCCTAGTTCTGTTCCCTTCGGTGACACCCATCCCACCCGGTGACAGGACCCAGGTGGCTTCAGCGCGGAAAGCCTCGCCCACCCACGGCCCCCTCCTGCCCCCGCGTCCTTGACCGGGTCCCCGGCCCACCTGAGGCTGTGCGCGGGGTCGCAGGTGCAGGGCAGCCGGCAGCTGAGGCCGTAGAAGCCGTCGGGGCAGAGGCGCTCGGTGCAGCGGTGCCCGGTGAAGCCGTGCTCGCACAGGCACGCGCCGTTGGGGAAGCAGCGGGCGCCGGGCGCGCAGTCGCACGTCTCCGCGCAGTCCTGTCCGAAGTGGCCCACCGGGCACTCCTCCCGGCACCTGGGCGCCCAGCTGGGTGGTGAGCCTGGCCACGTCCACCCTCCCGGCCCGTTCCCCACGGCTCCCGCCCTCCCGATGCCACTCACCTCTCCCCCGTGTAGCCGGGAGCACAGGTGCACTGCCCCGTCAGCGGGTCGCAGAGGCCCCCGTTGTGGCAGCGGCATTCCTGGGAGCAGCTGGGTCCATGGAAGCCCTGGGCGCAGGGCAGGGTGCAGATGGGGCCCTGCGGGGTGAGAGGTTGGCAGACGCCCCGGCACCGGGCCTCCCCCTGCTTACGGGACCCTTGAGTAACTCCCACACCAAGAGCCCTCCTCACCCCGCTCCGGGACCCACAAGCCACCCGCTTCCCACCCCGGTTCCACAGGCCCCACCCTTCGTACCATCCAGCCGGGTGGGCAGCTGCAGGAGCCGCGCGAGGCCTCGAAGACGCCCCCGTTGTGGCAAGGAGAGGTGCGGGGGCAGTGGAGGCCAGCAGCGTCCTGGAGACAGGGCACCTCACAGCTGGCGGCAGAGCAGGCGAGGGCAGTGGGTCAGCGTGAGCAAGCAGCTCTTGCCTCCCCTTGGCCCCAAGGCCTGACTTCAGGGCTCAGTGAGCACGCTCCCCCCCTCCTTCCCCGCCTTGTAGGGGACTCAGGAGGCGTCAGAAAGCAAAACTTTCCAGGACTGGACATGGCGGGGACATAACGCAGTAGACAGAGCCTTTGGACTGAAAGGTCCCAGGTTCGAAACATCCATCAACTGCCTCCTGCACGTCCCCTACTGGTCCCAGGTGCGAAGGAGTGGAGGCCCAGACACCCGGCCCACCTCCACCTTGGCTCGTGCCATTCCTTCTGGGGGAGCCTCTCCCTGCATGGGGGGTCTCAGCTCCGGGCCGTGGTCCCCACCTAGTGAACCTTCTCCTCCCTGGGGGTCCCCAGCTCCCCCTGTACCTCGTGGCCTTGCCACGAGGCTCCCTGCCTCAGCCCCGCTTTAGGACATGCTTTCACACGCATGCTCTCTCGTGTTATCTTCACAGTAACCTTCCCATGTGGATGCCGCTGTAGCCACTGCACAGACAGGCATCCAGCTCCCAGCGCCAAGGACTTGCTCCAGGTCACTCAGCCGGGAGTGGCAGAGCAGGGACTCGGGTCTTGGCCTCCTGACGCCATCCCCACCTTTGGGACCCGTCCGAGTCCCCGCATATGCCCATGTGTGCCAGTGTGGTGGTCCTGGGCCAGTGTGACCCCGTTAGTGTGCTTGTCCCCCACTTACACACCTGGGCCCCGTTCTCTCCGGGGGGCAGAAGCAGGCTCCAGTCTGGGGGTCGCAGGGTGCCCCGCGGCAGCTGCAGGAGAGCTGGCAGGCAGGGCCGTAACGGCCGGGGGAGCAGGGCTGAAGGCAGTCGGGGGGCTGCAGACCAGAGGGGCAGGAACATGCTCCACTCTTGGGGTCACAGGAGCTGCTGTTGCCACAGCGGCAGGGCTTGTCACACTGGGGTCCCCACACTCCCGGGGGACAGTCTGTGAGAGGAGGAAGGTGGAAGAGGTTATTAAGGGTCTCACTCTCCTCCTCCCCCCTCCAGCCTACAGTTAATCCCTGTCCCTGTCTCCCAGCCCCCACATACGCCACGTCTGGCTTTGCCCAAAGTCAACCACATCCCGGCAAAGGCAGTGTGGAGCAGCGTCGCCAACCGGTGGTCCGTGAGGTCCGAGAGATGGGCGGACCGCTGGCGTAAAGGGGCTCCGGTGGGTACCGGCCCCCGGGGTCCCCTGCCCCTGCGCCTGGCTAGGAGGGTGTGCCCTGCCGGGGCCCTGCAGCAGCCACTCACCACTGGAGCAGTCGTCTCCTCGCCAGCCCTGCACACACTGGCACTGATTGGGTGCCACACAGCGACCGTGGACACACTCCTGGACGCAGAGAGCTGGGCAGAGATGGGGGCGCGGGAGGAGGCTTACAAGCTGCCCCTCACCCACCTTCGTACCTGAAGTCTAACCGTCCCCCTCCCCCACCAGGGCCCGGGGCTCTCTAACATGCAGGAAGGCGCAGGGCCCAGGCCTCAGGATTCCCGGCTCCCCACACACACCCCCTTCCGGGGAAATTCTCGAGGCACCCAGAGAAAACGGGGGGAAGGGCCTCAGGTAGCAGCTAGACAGGGATGCTGTGCAGAGACTGGGGTCCAGGCCGGTCAGGCTTGGCAGGGCCAGAGGAGAGGCAAGGAGAGAGCGGCACAGCAGGCCCCAGTCTGGGGGTTTCGGGGTGTTGAGGTGGGGACAGGAGAGACTGAACAGCAACAAGTCAGAGACAGAGAGACGGGCAGGAAGAGACAGAGACAGATGCAGACACGACCCTCCCGTGCCCCCCTAAACTCCCCCCTCTACACACACACACACACAGTGAGAGACTCAGGAAGACGGGAGGCAGGACAGACTGCGGAGGGACATGAGGAGGAGGGCGGGGAAACGGGGTCAGCTAGCGTCACCCCTGGGAACCTCAGCTGTGTCCCTGGGGACAACGCCAGGTGAGCAGGAGGAGGCGGGGGACACCCAAAGGGCAGAGGAGTAGCCCTGCCTGGCGGAGGCAGGGAAGGACGGACTAGAAAGGGTGGGCTCAGCCCCCACCCCCGTTCCACGCCGCGCCCGGGACTCACGGACGCAGGCCCCGCGGCTCTCGTAGAAGCCCTGGCAGCACTTGAGGCGCTTCCGGTGGTCCATCTTCACCACCTGGCGGTAGACCGTCCGGTACACGACCCTGGGGAGACCCGGGAGGGCGGGCCGGCGGTCAGCTCCCTGCGGAGGTCCAGCGCCCCTCCCCCCACACACACAGCGCGGCGCTGTGGGCGGCCTGGGGCCTGTCCAGCACTCAGGCCCCGTGAGGGCCCGCAGGCCAGATGCTTCCTCCCAACCCTAAAGGTTCCAGAAAAGAATGAGGGTGTGGAGAGGCGGGGCACTCACGTGGGTTTAGGGCAGGAGTGGGGGCTCTGCCAGGGCTGACTGCAGGTCTCGGAGGGGAGCAGGCTGAAAGGGCGGGAGTGGGACTCCTTGGTGGTGGTGGTGAAGCTGCAAGACACAGGAAGGGGCCGGGGGCTGAGCTGGCGCTGGGGCCGTGAGAAGCAGCAGGGGTGTGTGTGGAGCTTGGCCCCGGTGGGGGATCACCACCCCAACATTTATTTGGGCTTGCTCCCCCAAACCTAGGGATGAACCCACATCCTGCCCACCAATCTGAAGGGATCCTCCCAGAATTAGAATACAGGGGTACCTCGAGATACGAGTGCCCTAACGTACGAGATTTGTGAGATACGAGCCGTCGAGTGAGCGATTTTTGCTTTGAAATACGAGCAACAGTTGAGATAGGAGTGATCTCGAGGATTGGCCGGCTGCACACGACCCACCAGTTTACCCCGACTCGAGCGTCTCAGAGTTTCCCACGCCTCAAGGTTACGGAACGAATTAAACTCGTATCTCGAGGTACCACTGTGTATTCCTAGAACCCCCTTCCCTCCATCAGAGCCCCTTCTCACCCGATGGGACCAGAGCTGGCAATTTTTCCTTCCTCCTCTCCCCATGCAGGGAGACGGAGCCAGAGCCCGCGCACACGTGGGTGGCAGCATTTCTGGCCAATCCTGCCCTAGGCCTTGTTTCCCTACCCTGTCCTTCCTGCCCCCCTGGATCGGCCCCTCTGCTTGCCTCCCTCCCCCCACCCCACCCCTGCACAGAAAATGGCTCCCACTCTGTGCCCTGTCCTCCCACCGAGACCAAGGAAGGGACTGGGATAAAGAAAGGACAGGCAGGGTCAGAGCTGGGGTGGAGATTAGGACCAGGTCAGAGAGAGGGAGAGAGTCGGAGGCAGCCACGGAGGGGAGGAGAGAGCAGCGCAGAAACAGGCAGGAGGCGAGGGCTGGAGAGAGGGCGGGAGGTCAGGGAAGAGGGGCCCGAGTGGGGAGGATGGGGCGCTGGGGGCTTGGAGCCCTCAGGGGGCAGCAGGGGCCCCCTCTCACCTTTCCCAGAAGATGCAGGTGTTGGGGTCGTTGGGGTTGAGGGTTCCAGCCAGCCCCAGGCCCAGGGCCAAGAGGAGGGAACGCAGCGGTGGGGACATGGCGGAGGCCTGCGACATGACGTGGCCGTGAGGGGCGCTGCGGCCGCAGCCTCGGCTCTGAGGACCCAGTCTCTGCGAGGCCTGTGCAGGCGGCAGAAGAGAACCGGCTACTGTCATGACCTCTCTGCCCCCTGCCCTCTGCCCCCTGGCCCAGGCCCCAGGCCCCAGGTCTCTCTCCTGACTGGGTGGCGTACCCCATGCTCACAGGGCCTCCCCTGCCTGGCCATCCTCCCTCGATTCTTTCTTTTTCTTTTTTTTAAAAAAAATATATATTTTATTGATTTTTTTTACAGAGAGGAAGGGAGAGGGATAGAGAGTTAGAAACATCCATGAGATCCATCAGCCGCCTCCTGCACGCCCCCCACTGGGGATGTGCCCACAACCAAGATACACGCCCTTGACCAGAATGGAACCTGGGACCCTTCCGTCCGCAGGCTGACGCTCTATCCACTGAGCCAAACCGGTTTCAGCCTCCCTCGATGCCTCGCCTTGAGTTCTCACCTTCAAGGTCTAGCCCCAAGTGCCACCCCTGCATCTCTGCTCTGCTCCTCGACCCCCACTAGCAGACTGCCCCATCCATCCCTTCTGGAGCCCCGGTACACACACCCCCTACCCCCAATACACACACACACACACACCACTGTTCCAGTGCCATTTTCCTGATCACGCCTTTTCTCTCCGAATCTCCAGCCACAACCCAGCCCTGCCCAGGGCACTTCGATATTTACAGCCAACGGGGGCAAGTTGTGAGGGAAGTCCACTTGGCTCCACTGGAGGAAGAACTTTCTTATGTCAAAGCAGTTTAGTAATACGCCGAAGTCGGTTTGGCTCAGTGGATAGAGCGTCAGCCTGCAGGCTGAAAGGTCCCAGGTTTGATTCCGGTCAAGGGCATGTACCTTGGTTGCGGGCACATCCCCAGGAGGAGGCAACTGATCTATATTTCTCTCATCAATGTTTCTAACTCTCTATCCCTCTCCCGTCCTCTCTGTGTAAAAAAAAAAAAGGCAGTTTAGTTTAGTAATGAAATCAGCAACTTTGGGGGTGAGCTCCCCACTGGTGTCTGCAGGCAGAAGCCAAAACCACCCCGAGGTGGTTGCAGGCAGTCCCGTTCTATGGGACGAAGGAGTGGGCTGGGCCCAGGTGACCTCGAAGGAGGCCCTCCCACCCGCCGGTGTGTTGGCTCCGCTCCTATGGACACATGAGGACCAATGGTGCTCATCTCCCAGCTCCCGATGTCATACACGCAGCTTGGAACCAGGCACGGAGGGTCATTTACACATGGAAACCGACACACACACACACACACACCAGGCCAGCCGCACACACACACACACCGAGTCAGCTGCCCAACACTTGCCAGCTCATCATTGCCCCCAACTCCAAGAGCCAGCACCCAAGGGGGTCCCCCCCCCCACCTGGCCTCGGGTTTAACAAAAGCACCCGCCTCCCTCGGGTCACCCAGCAGCCATCTGGCGATGGACTCCCGCCCCCTTTCCCCCACCCCTAGCCTCGCCCGGTGGGTGGGAGGCGGGTCGGGACTCAGATGAAGTCGGTTCTGGGAGGCTGCGCGCCTGCGGGCCGCCCCCGCCGCTGGTTTCGGATTCCACGTTTAACGTTCCCGAAACCCGCCCCGGTTCCCGCGCCGCACCTCCCAGCGGCGCTCACATCTGCTTGTGATTTGGGAGCGGAGAGATCGGCTGCTGGCCCCTGGTACCCCTGAGTATCTCTGGAATGCTCAGTGCCTGGCCCCACACATGCCCCCCGCCCACACACTCCCGGGGGCCCCAGAGCGGCTCCCAGCTCCATCCTCCTTCCCTCCTGACTTCCCCGTCTCCCACCGGAAGGAGAGACCCCCCAGGAATCGCTCTCAGCCAAGCGCAGCGCCTCTCCTCCCAGGTGGCCTCCCTCCCACTGACACTCTTTACCCACGCCCTCTGACCCTGCAGAGCGGCAGTGCACCCCTCAACCCCCACTCTGGCCAGGCTGTCCCATCGCAGCTCCCTGCGGGCACAGCCCCACCTCTGGCTTTGTCCTTCCTCCCCTCAGGCCTCAGGGCCCGCTCGCTCACTGCCAGCAGCTCACCTGGCCCCTACGGTGTCTGGTATCCGTATCCGGAGCTCAGGTGAGCCCAGCAAGGTGCTGTGCTGTTGGCAGTGTGGCCTCGAGGCCAGAGAGTGTCCCCGGGGGTCCTTGGTGCTCAAGGTAAGGAGCCTGGAGACAGAAAGTGGAGGTTAGATAGCCTGTGTGTTTGGGGGAGGACAGCAGGGAGTGGGGTGACTCCACCTCCCCACTGCCCTCAACTCGGGTGGGATGTGGGGGATCCCTCTTGCCAGTGGCTTGTCTCCCAAGCTGAGCACGGTGGCTCGCTCTGAGTGGGTGAGGGGTCTCGGCCTGTCTTCCAGGACCAGTGGTGTCCTTCAGGTGCCACAGCCCTGCCCCAGTGCACCACCCCACAGCCTCCCCGCACCTGCTGCCATCGCCTTCCCCAACCCCCCCCAAGCTACTCCCTCTGCCCCTGCCCTGCTCCGCTCCAGCCACCTTCCCAGGCCCAGTGCCTACCTCCAGGACGAGGCCCCTGTCGGCTCCCAGCTGACTGCCCACTTCTCCCTCCAGGGCTCAGCAGCCAGGCCAGAGGCAGGCCCCCCAGCCCCCCACACAGCACCCCGTCCACATTCCCTCCCGGTGGCCCTGGCACGGGGCCCCGGTCCTCAGGCTGGACCTGCATCTGTCTGGATGCTGGACCATCCCTGGGTGAGCCTCATCTCCGCCACACCAGGACCCCGGCTTCCCCTTAAGCTGGGAGCTGTCTCCCGTCAGAGGCCCCTGTGAGGTGGGAAAACCTGCCGCAGGAGGGATCTGCAGCGGGAAGGACAGCGGCAGGAGGAGGGGCCGTGCAGATTAGGCTCCTGGCCCCCTGCAAGTCCTTCCATCCACATCAGCCCCGCCCACCGTCAGCCCCGCCCCCTCCCCTCCTCCCACCGCCCCTCCTCCCACAACCTCCAGAGGAGAGGGTTCTCCAGGGGCACAGAGAGGCCTGAGGTGGGCAGGGCGCCTGAGGATAGCTGGGCTGGCAGGGCCAGAGGCTCTGTTTGCCAAAGGGCCTCCTGCTAGGACGGGAGCGCAGAGGACCTATCAGCTGCTTGGTCGTGGGGCTGGAGCCAGGGTGTGGTCTGGGAGACCAGTGGGTAGCCATGGGGAGCGGGGAGATGAAAGGGGGAGTCTGGCAGGGAGGGGAAGGGTTTGGCCTAACCGGCCCCAGCCCCTGGGGAGGGCGCACAGGCCGGACCAGGAGCCCAGGGCCCCAGCTTGCTCCCTTTGTACCTCCAGCCCAGCACATGCATGAACCCCACACATGCATGAACCCCTCAAAGGGGTTAAATCAGACAACCACTGGCACCCCATTCCCCTCCAGGAGCCCTCAATTCGTTCACTGAGATGTACCCCCAGGAGCCCCCGCTGCTGCTCCTTCCCGTGCAGAAGGCCCCTCCCCGCTGCTGAACCCCCTTCCTCCGCTCTATCTCTGGTTTGAGGCGCCCAGACCTCTTCCCTCACCGGAACGATAATGTGAGCCCACCCACGGCCGGGTGCTGAGCAGTTAACACAGCTCATCTTCTTTAAAGCCCGCATCGGTCCACGGTGGGTGGCAGGTACCGCTACTCGCGTCACAGATAAGGAACCTCAGGCACCACGAGGGTGAGTCACTTGCCCACAGCCACACCGCCAGTAGCGTCGGGGCTGTTGTGGTCCCAGGCTTTTCCGAGCCCAGCCAGGAATCCCAGGGCCTTTCTCTCTCTCTCTCTTTTTTTTTAAGAGCCTCCGTTACAGGGAGCGGAGAATGCTGGCGGGCGCAGGGGATGGGGGCTGCAGCAGGAACACGGTCGGAGGCGTGGGAACCGGCATGTGTTTACAGTCAAGAATGAGCTGACACTTCTCTCTCCTCCACCTCGAGATGCAAAGCAGCTGGGCTCCCCGCCAGGCCTCCAGGCCCCAGTTCTGCCGGAGCAGCCCCAGCCTCCCTGCCCTCTCTACCCCCAAACCCACACAGAGCCCAACCCAGCTGGTCCTCCCCTGCTCTCCTCCCAGCTCAGCTCAGCCTGATCTTCTCCAGTGGGGAGTCCGCTGGCTCCCCTCCTTGTGCCGAAACCCCTGCGAGGAGGAGGGGGAGGAGTCGAGGCCCCTGGGAGAATTCCTAGCAGACAGACGGGATCCATTTCTCCCGAAAGCACCCAGCAAGAACGGGGCTGATGGAGCCGGCCAGCGAGAGGACCCTCCACGCCGCCCGACCTCCCCGCTCCTCTTCTCTGGGAAGTGGTGCGGCAAAGGAGGCCCTCTGCGTTCTGCATCCCCTCCCACCCCACTGGAGCCCGGCTTTGAACCCCGTCCATAACGCGGGGAGGACAAGAGCACTTCCTTGGTAGGGCTGCTGGGCAGACTAGAGTCTGAGTTCGTTCGTGCAGATAGTGCGCCGAGAGCCCGTGTATAATGCGCTCGGTTCGCACGCGCTGTCTCGGCCCTGCACCCACCACCCACGTCCCTTGGCACGGCCATACCCTTCGAGGATTCGTTCCAGGAAAGGCTGTGTGTTTTCCCGAAGAACCCCCACGGCGATCAGGAGGAGGAATAGGGCCTTCGATGCTGACAGGGAGAGAAGGACTGGGGACAGAGGGCGGGGGGCTGCCTTGATCCCCCAGATCTAACCCTCCGCCCCCCAGAACAATGGGCTGACCACCAGATACTTCTTCGAGCCCAAGGCGGCTGACAGCAGGTTGCCTAGTTTCTGCTTCCCCAGCTCTCAGCTGAAAACCACCGAAAACCCGAAAACCACCTCCATCCAGCTCCTTGCTTGGTTCTGCTGACCCCTGCTCTCTCTCCCTCCCTCCCTCTTTCTTTTGCTCTCTGTGTGTGTGTCCCCCTCCCCATCCTGGAGTCCAAAGGTTCTAGTGCTCACAAGCTGTCACATGCAAGGTGACCTCAGGGGGCAGCCGAGCCCCGTGAGCCTCCATGTCCTCGTCTGCGAAGTGGGAGAATCCACTCTCACCGCCCAGGGTTCAGGGAGGGTTTCCTTCCTCCATCCGTGTCTCGGTGTCCATCTCATCGCCTCTCTCCTCCCTCTCCCACATCAAGGCTGCCTTGGACCTGGTGCAGGGTGCTGACGGCACTGGGGACTCTGCCTTCCAGGGTGAGGCGGGGCTGAGCCAGCCTGGTCCGCTCCCTCAGCCATGGGTCTCGGTGCCCAGCTTGCCCTGCTTTGCCTCTCG
This sequence comes from Lasiurus borealis, assembly GCA_004026805.1. Classification (NCBI taxonomy): domain Eukaryota; kingdom Metazoa; phylum Chordata; class Mammalia; order Chiroptera; family Vespertilionidae; genus Lasiurus; species Lasiurus borealis. The sequence goes on along the minus strand of PVJN01034080.1, from coordinate 2,458 downwards.
TGCCTGTCTGCCTCCCTCCCAGGCTCCGTGTCTGTTTCTCGGCCCTTTCCCGGCTTTGCCATGGAGCCAGGCTCCCTCAGGCCGGTCCACTCCTCGAGATCCCCGTCTGAAGACTCCCGCTTCCTCCCACAGAGGGATGACCTCCGACCCAGCTCTCCACGCCACACGGGGCCCCCATACCCATGCGTGCGCGTGCAAGCTCAGCGCCCCTCCTCGGTCCCGCCGAGCCTGGCCTCCGGCACACCAGGCATGTCTGCCGGATGGAGGGACAGGAAGCCTGCATGTTCGCGTTCGTGCCAGAGGCGGGGCGGGGAGGGGGCAGGGGTGAGGGGCCGGCCTTGTGCTCTCTGTGGCTCAGGAAACAGAAGCTAGAGGGTCCTCCGTCCGACCTGTTTACTCATCAGGAAACAGGGAAACTGCAGGGATCTGATTCACCAACCCCCTCCGCGCCGGCTGCAGGGTGGCGCCAGGGCCGGGCCCCACGCTTGGCACCACCCGTAGGTGCGAGTGCCTGTGATCCCCGCTTCTCAGATGGCTTGCCTGGTAGTCAGAGGCCACTGCAGGACTAACCTCCCCTTGAAAAACCAAAGCAGAGGGTGGGGAGCCACCCAGGCCAGGGAGCCCGCTTTCCGGTGGAAAACTCCCCTCTGGCCCACCGCCAGTGGGTGCTCATCGCCTCCCCCGGGTCCCCTCAGAAAGCCATCTCCGCTCTGGCCACCGCCTCTCCTACTGCCCTCTGTGGCGGCTCACACCCCAGAAAGGGCTCCGAGGGGTGAGCCCTCTGCCCTGTGCTCCCATCCCACTGCCAGCCGCTGCCCCCCATGCCTCTGCCCAGGCCACCCTGAAATGCCCAGGTCCTACCCATCCTTCAGGCCATCTCCCCTCCCCCTAGAAGCCCCTTCAGTGGCTCCAGACCTCACCCATTCCTGCTCATTGCCCTCCCCCGCCCCCCGCCAGTCCCCCTGCCCAAAGGAGACCTGGCTGTTCTCCCCCCCGCCGCCTCCCCCAATTTCTGCCTAAGGCCAGCTCCAATCTGGACAGGGGTCCATACTCCCCGAGACCCCAGCCAAAGACCTGGTACCAGTGTCCCTCCTCTGGGGGCAGGTGGGCCTATCCCAGGCCAGGCCAGAAATTCACAGCCCCTGGCACACCGAGAGTCTAATGGGCAGGTGAGGAGACCCCACTTGTGAGACGGGGACCCACCTCCAATCTAATCCTCCCCTGGGCTCCATCAGTGCGTCCTCAACTGCCCCCCGGATGTTCCCTCCCATCCCACAGTCATTCTGTTTTTGTTACGGGACGGCTCCCCATTGGAGCTGCGGAGGCTCTGAGTCCTTCACCTTCCTCCTTCCCCCCCCTCCACATCCCCAGCACCTACACACATGCACCCAGGGGGCTGGCACCAGCCAGCTGTAACCACACGTTTCACGGGTGAACCCCGGAATCCTCCCTTCTCCAGGAGGTCCCGGCCTTCCTTTGTGGGGAACTGGAGCGAGGGAGAGGTGTTTGGAGGCTGTGGTTTCTCCCTGACGCGCTCTCAGGGCCCTCAAGACACAGCATTTGGCCAGACGGTGGAAGGCGTGGAAATTTCAGAAAGAACTTCCTCTGTTACAAAGTGAAAGGCAGCTCCTGGCCTGACCCCGTGACCTCTAGCAGGAATTCCTCGGGGCTGGCCTCCAAGTTCCTCTGGGATGAGTGGTCCTCGGTGGCATAGCACCGAGTCACCTGGGGAGGAGGAAGTGACCCCGCCCTCCCTGTCCATCCACACCTCCTCTGCAATAGAGGGCGAGACTCCAGATGCCACGGCTTTGAGGGTCGGGGGGGTGGAGACAGAGGCCGGAGAGGGGACCCCGAAGGCCGTAAGGCCCACGTACACGCTGTCCCTCTCCGGAGACCTCTATCTGGCCCCATGTGGGCGCGGTCATCCCAACCACTCTCACTTGCTAAATGTCTGCAGCGGGCTAGATCCTGGCTTTGCATCCTCTCAGCAACCCTAGAAAGTGGGTGCATGATGTCTCCCATTTTGCAGGAGAAGAAATACCCCAGGAAGCTCGAGGCGTTTGTCCCAGGCCAGAGAGCCGAGTCACTGGGTATGGACCAGCCTGTGCAGCCCCTTCGAGGTCCTTCTCTCTCTCCGGTGGTTTCTTTCTGGTCTTCTCTCCTCTGTCTCTCCTCTGTCTCCCCCTCCTTGCTCTTCCTCTTGGTCTCCGCTCTGTTTGTCTAAGTTGGCCTCCCCCGCCCCCCGACCCCGGCTCCCCCCTGAGTCTTGTTGTTTCCGGGAGCCTCTAAGGCTCTTTCTCTATTTCCCTTATTTATGTCTCTCTCTCTCTATCTCTTTCTCGGTCCCTGCCTTCCCTTCCTTCTCCTGCTGGCTTCTTCCCAAAGTTCATGTGCCAAGAATGGAGCCCACACCCTCCTCCGAGTTAAAATGGGCCCCAGACCCGACCCCCCCACCCCG
>PVJN01034079.1:0-22942 GCA_004026805.1 Lasiurus borealis | reverse complement strand
TAAATATGCAGTATAATCTATAGACGGCTAAAATATTACTTAAGATATCCTTTACAAATATTTAGGTCCTTTATGATGCAATTATAAAATAATGTGCTGTTTTCAAAGGAATCAGCATAATATTTGTGGTAAATAAATTTTCTTTATAATCCAGAATGCTTGTAAATGATGCATTATACATTATGTAACAGCAAGATTTGGCCTCTCTTTACACAGTTTGCAGTAATAAAACTAGACTTTTATCCTGGTTTACTCAAGGATTAGAAATTTCCATATGAAAAGCCACAATTGTGAATTTCAATATGAGTAAAATTCCCAGTCCCATAAAATGGAAACATCCAATTACTTAAGTATATTTGTCATAAGGAACAAATAAAGCAAGAATTTGACTCAGTATTTATTGGGTGCAGATGATAGAGAGGAAGTATGGATGCTGGTTTCCATTTTCTTATTTTCTATTGGTAACATGAAACATTCTCAGTAATATTGCAGCTTCTGTGGGTTATAGAATTTCCACCACCCTGTGATTTCAGATAACTATGAGAATCCTGTAGTCATGAGCTGCCTGTGTTCTTGAATGATGTTCTGTCATTAACATTTTCTCATTATAGTTCTGGTCCTGTCTTTGCATACTTGAAAGGACTGGAAAATGGATTAATAAAATAGGCATGTGCTCATAGAAATAAAATTCTGTCTTGTGTGGACAAAAATCTTATACCCATGGATGAGGACAATGGTAGGGGTAGGGAGTAAAAGAATGGGGGGTGGGGTGGGAACTGAGTGGAGAAGAGCTATGGGGACATAAAAATAGGAAAAACTATAATAATCTGAACAATAAGGATTTATTCAAAAAAACTTTATCTTGTGAATATATATGATTGAACTATTGCTGAATCAACAAAAGGCATATCCAAAACAGGAATCTCAGTATTCCATTTTTTTATGTAATTCCTGAAGAATTAACTTTTCCAGACTTTTATGTAAATTTAAAGAGGATTATGTTTTACTAGACATCCATAACTCCCAGTAAGTATGGGGCATAGTAGTATTAATTAAAAAATAATTCTGGTACTTCACAGGCATGTTTTATGTTTGTTTGTTTGTTTGTTTCATTTCTACTTATGTGAAAACTTTGAGGATTTGGGTCAGGCCAAATAGCATACTAACATAAGACCAAAAATAAGATGTGTTTGATGAGTGACCATTTGTTTGCCCTTCTTAAGCAAACTTGAATTTCTTACAGTGATCAAGTAATGACAATTAGTAAATTGATCTGTTTCAATGACCAAGTTAAATACTCCCCGACTGATTATGTCATCAATGTAAACGTGTTAATTTTGTAACACTGAATATGTATGTGCATCCGTACAATTACTTTTTGTTATCAATTTATTATTACATATTATTATAATGCTGTATTCAAACAACATTTTTAGAACATGTATTTATAGCATACCTACTGTATGCAAGGTACCAGATCATTACCCATTCCTGAGCTTCACATTCTAGTTACAGGGTTTAAAGCACCAAAAGCTTCCAAGGGAATAATAGGTGCTCTAAGAGAGAATATGGGTAAATTCCTATGAATAATTAGAAGACACAAACATGTATGACTGTATCAGGTTCAGGGAAGTTTTTATGAGAGATGGCACTAGAAATTGGCTTTAAATAAGGGGAGAGAAATAATGAGGGAAGAGTTGGGGGAGAAACATATACTAGGGAGAAAGCTTAGTGTGAAAAAAAAGAACTGTAGAAGCAGTTCTCCAAAAAGAGTTATAGGATGAGGTCAATACCAAATATTTCAGTCTATCATTCACAGGACCAAATCTAAAAGAGGGCAGTAGGGAATTTTCAACATATAATTTTTGGAGTTGTTTTCTAGGACCATTTCCTGCCCTTTGAAAGGACAGTGAGTACATTGTCCCCAGGACATAGTCTATTTTGAAAATATCCCACTCTGAAAATGGCACCAAATGCTCAATGTAACACTTGAAATCCAACCAAAACATACAAGTTAATGCATTCCAATTTCATGTTTATGTGTCATTTGCAAAATAAAACAGCATACTGTTTAGAAGGGAGTTTTCATTTTAAAAAGTAAGGTTACAAGGATACAGAAAGTATGCTTTCTGTGAGGAAAGAAGCCATTTTAATCACTGTTTTTCCAAATGTTTTAAATTCTTAGGAGTAAAAAGTATTTGTAAGCATAAGGATTGATTTAGCCAAAGAATAATCTTGGTATGGGTAAAAGGCATTAAGTGATGACATAAGCATCTCATTTAAGTGGGCTTTGCTTTATTTGTAACTGAAAATAGCTATTTCATTCAAACATAAACATTTGAAGTATACAGTTAGGTAGCCCTATGACTCATATTTTATTCCAATTCAACTTTTGCCTGCTCTGAAAGTACTTTAGACAATTAATCTACAACTTTATGATAGAGGTCACCTTATCAACAAGTCTGCGCTTTCACTTATTTACTTATACCAAACCCTTTTTCTGACAAATGAAAGATGTTCCTATTATGCCAAAAAAATTCTGGTCAAGGGTACATGCCCTGGTTGTGGGCTCAATCCCCAGTAGAGGGCATGCAGGAGACAGCCAATCAATGATTCTCTCTCATCATTGATGTTTTTAACTCTAGTTCTCCCTTCCTCTCTGAAATCTATAAAATATATTTTTTAAAACATCTGAATTGGGATATTAATTTGAAAGCTACCCAAGAGTCTTACTTTTATGAGCAGCACTGCAGCAGCATCTTTTGTTCCTTCATAATTGACTTTTCATAATTACCCTAAAATGTGGTAAATACCTCATATTCCATCTTCTTTTTTCATTGCTGCTTTCTTCACAAGGATCCCACCATAATCAGTAGCCAGACCAAAACAAAGCATTCTTTATAAGAAATTTGATTTCTCTATATCACAAATTGAATATACATAAATCATTAAAATAATAATGTTTATATTTATTTTTAATTGTTCTAAATTTCCATTTTTAATGGCAATTTAATCTTTTTAAAAATTTCTGAGCTATGAGGATTTCAAAAAGAATAAAGTAAGATGCAGGAGTAAAAGAATATAAACTGCCCAGCCAGTGTGGCTCAGTAATTGAGTATCAACCTATGAGTCAGGATGTTATGATTCCATTCCTGGTCAGGGCATACACCCAGGTTGAGGGCTTGATCCCCATAGGAAATGTGCAGGAGGCAGCTGATCAATGATTCTCTTTCATCATTGATGTTTCTCTCTCTCTCTCCCTCTTCTTTCCTCTCTTAAATCAATAAAAATATTTTTAAATGCAATCAAAGAAAAGAATGAAGATGTTATAGACAAAAAAATATCCTAAAATGTTGCCTGCATATATTCTTTTCTCAGCAGTCTCCAGTGACTCAGTCTGATTTAATAAGTTCTTTCCTTTTCCTTTCTCTTAATGTTGAAGTAATAGTATTTGTCACATTACATATTTACAGTATCAGAAACATTAGTAGATCTTCATAATTACATACACTAAAATCTCTATGAAAAGATGATTCAAAGCAGTTCTGAATTTACTTGTGAATTTCAACATATTCTGAGATATTATAATGAATGTATTATAGACTCAATAACCACTTTGGATGATGCAATTGCTTTTTAAACAATAATGAAGGTAAAAGGAAGGAAACGTTTCCATACATAATGGCTTTCTGAGGTCAATTTCTAAAATGATGTGAAAAAGCAAATAAGTAAATTATTTGTGATTGCTCTTGAAGGAAATAAACCAAACATAATCAGAATTAGTCAACTATAGTCAAATTACAGCTGTTCTACACAATAGTAAACATATGGGATATATATTTCCAAAAAAATGACAGAGAAGCTCTGGTTCTAGCTTATGTTTTTCTTGTGTGAAAAAAAGGAAATAGAAAGTAAAATGTACATTGAGAAAAATGTATAACAATTAACAATATTTTTCAATATAACCCCTGCTGCAAACATTCTGAGCTACACAATGTGTGGTCATTGTCACTTAACTCATTATAGCTCAGAACAGAAAAGCTTTATGTACCTGAATCATTGCACAGAAGAAAATAAAAGATGGAATATAATTAGAGGAGAACCACTGAGGTAGAGCTTTTTATTTTATAAGGTTCTAGCTACAATTATTAAGAACTTTCTGCTAGGCACAATACATCTATGTCATCATTTCAACTCCACACGCTATTAGGTGTTACTACTATTTCGGTTTTACAGATTATGAGGTCAGAGAGGTCAAACGATGCTCTAGGTATCATAGTTAGTAAAGTGGCAAATGGGAGCACAACCCACATACTGGATTTATTTGCGCAGAGCTGCCTAGTTTACTCAGCCAAGGCTTCTTGAGTAGCATCTGAGGAGCAAGCAGGTAGATGTGGGAACATAGTGCTGCCCATACAAGAGGGCCCTGGAGCCACATTCAGAATTTTGTAGAATATTTGAGATAGAGGGAAGGGGGTAGACGAAATCAATTTATACCCCTAGGGATTATGAACATATCACGTTAGTGCTTGAGTAAGGGGGCCAGAAGGACATGGTTAAGATGATGGAAGCCCATGACCCAGCAGAAGGCAGAAAGCGTATGGCTCTCCCTCCCAGGTCTAGCCCAAATAGAGTCTCAAAGTAGAGCTTCATCTATCACCAGAGATTCAAAGATATGTGAGCATTCTCACCACCCATCAGCAGGGTTTGTATACTGTGACAATCTTAGACTGACTGACCAACGACCTTACCTTCTATCTTCTGTGTATCAAATGTTTTCAGTATTTTCCCTAAAGTTCAGTTGGGCATGATCGTCCCCTGACCACACCAGCTATTGCATGCTGAAGCTGCCAGTTGTCACTCAACATCTCTGCCTGTGAACATACCAGTTGAAGAGCAAATAGCGTCGATTTGAAAGTCTTTTATACATTTATGAGATTACATTTATTTACTCATTTCAAATTAAACCTAGAATTTTCACAATGAGCATATATATATTTTGAATGAAAATGCACATTAAAATAATTATTAACATCATTTTAAGGGAGAAAATCTGGCAAGACCCTAATTTTAGACATTCTGTTCATACCACCCAAAACCTTTATTTAGTCATTAAATGTTTATTTTTTTTCTAAGGAACATGTTTATTTAATTCTATATCTTTTATAAGGGAGGCAGCAGAATAGAAGCACAGAGGGATTAAAGGATTTTTCAAACAAAACTGTAATTTATCTCTGCTTCCCTTTAAAGTCCGAATTTTGAACAGTTGATATGAGCTTGAAGGAAATCTCAGCAGTGAGCAAAGATGGCCATTGCAACATGGAGAAGACTGGGGTTGATGAGGGCCCCAGAAGGAGACAGTAACCAGTATTTTGTAAAGTACATTCCCAAACTGCATGTGCCATTTTTATTTATTTCACTAGAGGCCCAGTGTACAAAAATTCATGCACTCAGGGGGTCCTTAAGACTGGCCATCACCCTCTCATAATCTGGGACCCCGCCCTCAGGGTGGGTCCCTAGGCCTGGCTGAGATCAAAGCCTATTGAGGCTTTCATTCCCTGGGTTGCAGGCTGCTGGTCCCACCCCCACCACTGCCACTGCTTGCCATCTCTGCAGTGCTGCCCCTTCCCCTTTTCTGCCACTGATGGCCTTCCTCTGCAAGTGACAGGCTGGGGTGCAATGGCTTGGCTGGCCCGGGCCTCCCTCTTTCTTTGCTGAGGGGTGGGCCCAGCCCTGTGAGGGGCCGTCTGCGTACCTGATCACCCCTAACCACTCACATACTTACCTGATCACCCCTAACTGCTGGTCTACTTATCTAATCACCCCTAACTTCTGGTCTTCCTACCTGATCCACCCTAATCACTCTACGTCCCTGCCTGATTGCCCCTAACCACTTGTTTAGGGGTGGGGCCAGCCCAGCAAGGGGCTGTCTGTCTACCTGATCTCCCCTAACCACTTGCCTGCTTACTTGATCACCCTTAACCACTGGCCTGATTACCTGATCACCCTTAACCATTCTGCCTGCCTGCCTGACTGCTCCTAATACTTGCTTGGGGTTAGAGCCAGCTCCATGAGGGACCTTCTGCCTACCTGATCTCCCTTAAGTGATTGCCTGCCTACCTGATCACCCCTAACTGCTGGTCTGCCTACCTGGCCACACCTAACCCCCTCTACCTGCTTGCCTGATTGCCCCAATCTGCTTGCTTGGGCACAAGGCTAGCACTGACTTCCAGTTGGTCAGTCTCCAGTTGTTACTGGTTGTTACAACCCAGGGTTTTTATATATTAATATATATAGTTTAAGTGTCCCAGATTTATTTAAACAATGTAATAGGAAATAAGGGGGAAAGCCACAATCCTATGCTTAGGTCAAGAAATGTTGAAGTGAAACCAACAATGTGAGATGGAATTGATCATCCAGAGGTGTCAAAAGAAGTGGAAACCCATGGGATGAGAGCTGGCATTCCAAAGTTCAGCCACTCCTTCAGGGAGAAGAATGTATCTTTTAAATGAAATTACTTGAATTGTGTGTTTTTAATGAGAAACAGCTGTAGGATCCCATAGTCAAACTTTTTGTATACCCAATAAGGCTGTAGAAGTAGAATCTGGAAATATATGGTTTGAGGTGAGCCAGAGTTTCCCAGGTGGAACAGGCCTATCCTGTGTGTTGGAGCTGCCATCTCTAGCCAAGTGGCAATAAGTCTAATAGTTCTCTGCTCCTCAGAGGTATGATTGGCAACTGAACCTAAAACAGATTTTGTAAGAAATAAAGAGACACCAAGCATGGAGGTTATGTGTGTATCTTCAATTTGGGGCACGGCATTTGAACAAGCAAATAGAAAAGTTTGAATAAAACCAACCAAAAATGGGTCTGAATCCTCATCATTCTTGCTAATAGTGGAATCAGAGACCTGCCTTTGTGGTCTATCTTAGCTGATCAGCAGTTTCCTTTCAACTCATATTTGAGCAATCTGGGTTCTGTCCAAGTTCAGCATTTTATTATCTCACTATTTTGGCACTAATCTCTTGGCTTCTGATCTGGCTATAAATCAATTGACTTCATACCTGAGACTTAGTCAAAAGAATTTTTTTTTTTCACTTGGGTATTACGCAGAGACAAAACTAAACAAACCTTAGTCTGGAGGCAAAGAGGCAGTATTTTCTTTATTCATTAAAACATCATCAATTCATACTCAGTCCTTCTTAGGAAGCTATCATTTATTACCAACACTTGAAGTCTCTGTGACTCAATCCATATACACACCATTAATAATCGGCCTAAATGCAGGAATGCCATGCTTCTCCAGGCTTCTTTGCCACATTTGGCTAGAGTTGCAGACCAGCTGGAATGCTACTTTTCTAATTGCATCAGAGACAGAGGAGTTCTAAGAGAAAATTGCATCACTTTTCCAACAGAACTGGATCCAAATCATTGAATTAAAGATATGAATATTTTCTATTTTATCTTTTATCATAGTCAAGTCTTGACAAGGTTTTTTTGATTTAAGATTTAGAGGAAAAAATAAAGGAATTAATCTTAGGTGAGCAGAATATTACTTACAGTAAGGCGCCATTTGAGAGCTATCAGATAGCATTTCATAAGTTCCCACCCAAGTTTTATTGGATTTAATACTAAAGTGGGTGTCTTCTTCTTACATTATGGTTAGACTAAGAAATGCAATTTTTGTTTTATTATTGTATATGCATTTAGAATCTATATAGATTTGCCTTACTAGGTTATATCCATTCATTTTCATTTCCACGTTCAAAGCTAAACTTCATTGTGTCTTCTTGATAAGCAAGCTAACATCACATAATTATTACTTTTGATTCTCAATAGTTGGTAAATCATTTTGAAATGAACTGCCTGTGCCTCCTGACAGAAGCTTGTCTTCACTGCATGTAACTCTTAGCAATAAATAATCAACAACTGGATATCTTCCACTATATTCATGTTAAATTGAAATACAGTGAAGTTTTTAAAAATATTACATCTTGTTGTAAATGAACGAATCATTTTCAACTGAGTCTCCATTATAAGTATGCTGCCTTTACCAAGACCATTAGCAATATGTAATTATGTAGAACAATCTTTACCTTTACTTATCCATTCAATTTTCATCCATCTTTCTTCCCTATATTGTAACCTAAAGTTTGGAAAAGTAGTGGTAGAAAAAGTAGTAAGAATTCAGAACTAAACTTTGATATGACACTGGCTTTAAGAGCCTGAAGGTGAAGAGGAGGAAGAAGCCAGTTTGAAATTCAATGTAGTCACTTTCCTTTGTAAAGTAATACTAAGACAAAGGAGCATACATTTTAATCTAAGCCTTTTTACTTGAATTGGGAAGCAGTATATTTAATTCATAATGAATTAAGAACCATCACAATATGCAGAAGAAATGTGAAAACTGTCCAAGAGCCAGAGTGGGAAAGGAGCTGTCTTCCTAACATAAACAGCCCCAGCTCCGCAGAGGACATGAGAGGAACAAAGGAAAGGTGCAAGTAGCAGAGTCCTTTGACTTTTATTCTGAAAGGTGTTGATGATGAATTAATTAATGTCTCTTTTTTTTTTTTTGCTGCTACAGAATCAGGAAATAGTGATGAAAAGACCTTTTTCCGTGCAATGCACAGGAAGAATAGTTAGGGCTTATTGTTGAGCTGTCAAACCCTTGGCCCTCTGTGGAGAGGACTTGTGCATGGAGCTGAGGGATCTACAGGTGATGAAGGCCAGAAGCTACTCCCAGGTGAACTGGGGAGAGGGCAGGGCAGCAGAAGAGAGGGTTGCTCAGGATGGTAAATGGAGCAGCAGTGTAGGGGGCACAGTGAAGGACCGACAAGGGATGTTTTTCTGTTTAGAGGGATAAATGGGAGCCACGTGGGCCATTGAGGACAATCAAGGTGGGGGAGGGGGCATTTTGGGCAGGATGAGTGGGAAAAAGGAAATATCAGGACTGATATAAGAGGGTTTTTTTTTTGACATTTTTAAAAATATTTTTTATTGATTTTTTACAGAGAGGAAGGGAGAGAGATAGAAAGTCAGAAACATCGAAGAGAGAGAGAGAGACATTGATCAGCCACCTCCTGCCCGCCCCACAGTGGAGATACGCCCTCAAACAAGGTACATGCCCCCTACCAGAAACGAACCCCAGACCCTTCAGTCCGAAAGCCGACGTTCTATCTACTGAACCAAACTGGTCTTGGCTATAAGAGGTTTTACTAACTCTCTCAAGTGGAAACTCAGAACCAGAATTAATTTGAATTTTATAAACAACAAAACAAAACATTTCTTATACCAAGTGTCCTGGAGCAATTCATATAGTTACACTGTTAACACTTTTTTAAGCTGAATCAGCTCTCATAAGTAATTTGAAAAGCAGATCTAAGTTTCCCTCAGCTCCTGTGTGTTCCCCCAAAGTTACTAGGTTTTTTAGAATGTTTGCTAGGAACTTCAAATGTCTTAGGAATAGTTTCCAAACACCAGAGTGCTAGTGACATAAGCACTTGTAAGTTACCTATACAATTCAGAACACAGAGTCTGTTGCCATAAGAACTGAAGCAGGAGGGGCAATATTTATGTTCTATATCCATTTCTGTCCTTATGTCAAAGCTGTGCATCACTGCTTCATTGTTTCATGAGGCCTTAAAGTTTGTGACAGTTTTATTTTTAACTGAAAACTTTGAAAATTTATTTTCAAATAGAGAACATGTATATCATCTAAGAATGGGGATGATAGGTCCACTGCAAAAATTATAATAAACCAAATAACTGACTTCCTACAGCCTGTTATACTTGTTTGATGGCAGATAAAGATCAAAGACAAAGAAATCATACCTAATAATAGACAAACATGTAAATTGACCATATCTTTGCTATGCCCACAGCCAATCTGAGTGAATATGTAAATTAGCCCAACAAAGATGGGGATTAATTTGTATACATAGGTTCCCAGCAGCCTGGGTCCCAGGAAGTTTCTCAGCACCCGGGTCACTCTGAGGTAGGCCTCTGATGGTTCCTGAGCAACCTGGGAAGGGCCTGAGCTAGGGGGCTCCTGAGCAGAGGCAGAACCGGGTGATTGGGCGATCTGAGGGAGCTGGGGGCCCCTGCTCAGGACCCAAGCCTGGGTCAAGGCTTGGGACCTGGTCAGGGGCGGAGACAGAAGATCAGGGAATTGCCTTCCCCTGATCAACCTGGTTGCCTCAGTAGGACTTCCTCTGAGGGCTCCCAGTATGTGAGAGGGGGCAGGCTGGGCTGAGGGACACCGCCCCCCCAGTGCATGAATTTTGTTCACTGGGCCCCTAGTCAACAATAAAACCACATCCTGCTTCACACTAGTTGGGTTCACCACAAAAAACTCTCCAAGAATGCCAATCATTTGTCTAAAGATTCATAACTATGCAATGCTGCCACTGAGGATCCTTAGCCAAGCACAAGGTACTTTTCTTATTCCACTAGTTTGGATTTAGACCTTTTAAACTAAGTGAATAATCAACCAATTTTGTCTTGAAATATTTGTGAGCTACGTAATATATAAAAGGTGGTGAATAGGCAGGATAGAAAGTATAGTTTTTACTACACAATGAAAATCAGGCAATGCTTTTCCATGTCAATGTGACCAAATATATGTGGTTTTCAAATTTAATTAATTTATTTATCCCTTGAAAAACATTCTCCTAGTTTATTTATCATAAAATAATTACTGATTACTATGCATTTGATATAATATTATTAAAGTATGTTTATTCAGGGTACTTCTTCTCTAGTTAAATATTAAAACAAAATATTCTAAACATGTTAACTTTATACAAAAAATATTTGTGTGAATTTAAAAATTAACTATATTACAAGCGTCTTTTCATAGCTATTTTTAATTAAACAAAGAATATAAAAGAGGTATTCATAAATAAAGATGATCTAATACAAATGTTAATTTAAAGATTTTTTTCTCTAAAACCACAATAACAATTATTCAATATGCCTCATTTATTGGAATTAAGCAATTTATAAAAGGACATTGCTTTTCCTTGTATATAACAATCATCTACATAGAACCCTGACCTAATGTCTGACTGTTAGCAGTTATTTATACATTAATTAACTATATGCACAGGGAAGTTGTGCACACCTGGCAAATTCTGAAGTCAATTGTTTCTTCTGCCCCCTTATTGAGTGCTGCACGACATCCTGAGCAAGCAATTCAATTATGCTTCGGGGCTGCAGGTGAAAAGAAAGGTCCACTTGAGATGGTTTCTGAGCTTTGGCCTAGTGACAAAAAATAATCAAGATCTGATATTCAACCTTTTCCCACTCAAAACATATTTTTGAATTGAAATTGAATGTATGAAATGTGAAATTATGTGGCCTTTAAACTTAAGGAGAAATATCAGATTGCCCCTATACAAACATAACATTATTTGCTGGGTGGTGTCATGTTGGGATTTTATATGCGAAGTGACAAGCAAAGAAACATGACTCCACTGCATGTTATTATGTCCTATAAAATGCGACACACAGATTGAAAGGAAAACAGTATTTTCAATCTGCATTCAAGTAACCACTGAAAAAAGTTAATACCCAACTTCTATTCTTCCTAAATGAACTTGAAATTTTTTAAGGTATCCACAATTATGGTGTTTTTAAATTTTATATGAATTATAAATGATATATATGAGTGTGTGTGTGTGTGTGTGTGTGTGTGTGTATACATACACACAGATATATAAATCCTATATAATAAAAGGATAATATGGAAATTGACCAATTGCTATGATGTACACTGATGACCAGGGGACAGATGCTCAATGCAAGAGCTGCCCCCTGGTGGTCAGTACTCTCCCACAGAGGGAGCGCTGCTTAACCAGAAGCCAGAAGTGGGCCTAAGCTGTCAGTCAGACATCACCCAAGATTTTCCAGGCTACAAGAGGGCACAGGCCAGGCTGAGCCCTGCTCCCCACCTGAGTGCATGAATTACATGCACTGGGCCTGTAGTATATACATAATTATTGTCAGGATAAAGAAAGCAAAGAAAAAAATTCCCAGGAAAACCACTTCATTATTTTCTAACTCAGGAGCCACTGACTTATTTTTTTGAGAATGAAATGCTTTTTAATTCCTTTACATTTTTCTTGTGTTTGGTAATAGGCATTGATGAATAATGAAGAAGCAAGAGTCTGATATAAATTGAATAGGTAGGTTTCTAAAGAGAAAGTGCAACTCAACCGAGAAAAGAAAACATTATTCTTTTTGCTAGAGACCCTGGAAAATTGAGCAAAACTAGTTATGGGGATTGCATTAACTTCCAATGAATATTCTTAGGGAAACCATGTGAACTCTGAACTATTTTCAGGTTAAAGCACATGAGTGTACATGATTATAATGAAAATATTTTAATTATATTTTTAATTTAAAAATCTTACGCTATGATCTGTTTCCTGATACAGTACCATAAAATATAGAACATATTTTTCATAACAATATTACATCCAATTTTGCAACTCAAAGATTTATTCCTAATACAAAACACTGAAACCTTTAAATTTTGCCCAAATATCCACCAAATATTTGAAAAAGCTCCCAAGTTTCAGATCTTATTAATATACTAGAGTCCCAATAGACAAAATTCATAAAAGCAGTGAAGTGGGGATTCCTCAGCCTGGCCTCCTGCACCCTCTAATAATCTGGGACCTCTCAGAGGATGTCCGAGTGCCAGTTTAGATTGGCCTACACCTGGAGTCAGACATCTCTCTCACAACCCAGGATCCCTTGCTCCAGGACCACCCACCTGCTTGCTCCTAACTGCCTGCCTGCTTGCTCTTTACCACTTGGCTTGCAGCTCCTTAGCACTGCCTCAGAGGTGGAAGTGGCTCTGGCCACCACCACTCTGCTCACCAGCCTGGTTTCTAGCTGACCCCTGGCAGTCAGTGGGCATCATAATGAAGGGTTATTTTGGTCATTCTGCCATAAGGGTCACTGGGCTTTTATTATATAGGATAATTGCCCAGAGGATCACTGTACACGGTTGTATTAATGTCGCCTTCAATTGCCAACTCCAAAACTTAATTTTTATTCTTTCATCTATCCATTTTTATCCTAATTTTCAGACATATCATTAGAATTCCTAATCTTCTATACTTCCCTGTAGGTATTTCCACCCAACCCTCCTGCCCCCACATCATAGCCTATCAGCCATTTTCAATCTCTTTTTTTTTTTTCATAGAAAGCATTACGTTTTTAAACTTCTCTGATTTCATTTATTACATATCTTAAGTACTCCCACTTTTTTATAAAAAAACATGAATTGTACTTTTAAAATTTATAAGAAATTAGTACATAATGATCTCAAATATTAAAAGCAATCCTGGGGAAAAAAATAACAAAGTCAAAGGTATCATACTTCCTGACATCAAATCATACTGCAAAATGATAATAATTTGAACAGTATGGTACTGGGAAAAAAAGACACACAGGCCATCTAATAAAATTGAGAACACAGAAATAAACTCACATGTATATGGTCAATTACATTTCAACAAGGACCCAGCAACATATAATGGAGAAAAGAAAACCTGTTCAATAAATAGTGTTGGGAAAATTGGAATACCACGTGCAAAAGATAAAACTAGACCACTGTTTGAAATCACACACAAAAATTAATGCAAAATGGATTAAAGAACATAAGACTTGAAACAATAAAATACATAGAAGAAGACATAGGTACTAAACTTATGGACTTTAGCCTCAAAGAAGATTGTGTAAACTTGAATCTAAAGGAAAGGGAAGTAAAAGGAAAAACAAATGAATGAGACTTCATCAAACTAAAAAAAAACATCCTCAAAGAAAAAGAAATCATCAACAGAACAAAAAGGAAGTCAATTTTTGCAAATGATACCATTGATAAGGGGCTACCATCCAAAATGCATAAAAAATTCATACAATTCAACAATATAGAAACAATACTATTAAAAACTAGGCAAAGGACTTGAACAGACATTTTTACCAAGAAGACATACAAATGACCAATAGATATATGAAAAGATGCTCAACTTCAGTAGTTATAATGGAACAACAAATTAAAACCACAATGAGATACTGAGATACCACCCACACCTGTTAAAATGGCTATTATCTGCTGACAATAGACTAATGATTCTCAGAGGGAAGGGGGTTTGGGAAGAGATTAACCAAAGATTTTGCATGCATTTATGAACAACCCAAGTGTCATGAAGGCCTTAGAAGGAGGCTCAAGTGGGAAGGAAAGGGTCAATGGAAGGAAAAAAAGGGGACATCTATAATACCTTCAACAATAAAGATAAATTTAAATTATAAAGTACTGTTTAAGGATGTTCTACTTCTTAAAAAGAAAAGAAAAGTAATGTTGGAGAGAATATGGAGAAAAGGGATTTGCTGATGTGAATGTAAATTGCTGCAGCCTCTATATAAAGCACTATAGAGTTTCCTTAACAATTAAAAATAGAGCTATCAACTGTCTGGTGTGGCTCAGCCATTGAGCATCTCCCCTAGAACCGTCACTGGTTTGATATCTAGTCAGGGCACATTTTTGGATTGGGGACTCAATCAACAGATAAAGATGTACATATATATGAAATATTACTCAGCCATAAGAAAAGATGAAATACTGCCATTTGCAACAACATGGATGGATCATGAGAGTATCATGCTAAGTGAAAAAAGTCACTGAAACCATATGGAATTACACACCTGAAATGTATATAATGTTAATCAATATCACCACAATAAATCTAATTAACAAAAATAATCTATTATGATGGGGCATACTTCATTCTCAAAAAAATAATCCCCTTCTTTCTTTCAATGGTTGTTCTGAATGTTAGATATTTTTTTTTTCCATGGGGATCAAAAAATACCTAAGTATATTATTGCAAATAAAAAATAGGGGGGGGGGGATAAGATTCTGTTAGTATTTCTGCATTATTTTATATGTCAATTTTTAATGGAGTGGTGTAAAGAATTAAAATGTCAAAATGTCAGTGAACAAGTTTCAGCAGTTCAACTTTATAAAAATTATAAATAAAAATGTTAAAATTTCTGGGAAATGCCAGCATTTGAATTTTTTTAAAAGAAGTAAATTTCAAAATTGTTGGTAACATTTTTATAATGCAGTGAGTAGATTCCATCCTTTCACTGTGTTATTTTGTTTACTTGTTCTACATGCAGCTACATTCTCTTAATGTATCTCCTTTGCTAGTCCTGTAAGTTTGCTGTTAAAATAGCTAAGTACAGAGCAAGGTTAAAATTCTTTTTTTAAAAAATGCATTTTTTATTGATATTTATTTATTTATTTATTTATTTATTTATTTATTTATTTTACAGAGGAAAGGAAAGGAGAGAGTTAGAAACATCGATGAGAGAGAAACATTAAATCAGCTGCCTCTGCACAACTCACACTAGGGATGTGCCCACAACCAAGGTACATGCCCTTGACCGGAAGTAAACCTAGGACCCTTGAGTCCACAGGCTGCCTCTCTATTCACTGAGCCAAACTGATTAGAACAAAATTCTTTTAAAAAAAGCACTGTATTTAACCAAACAGTGCACCTAATAATGTGGCCACTCCACTTGCACAAAGAGGCAGAAGAAGTTAGTACATACATATAAAAAAGAAACTTCTAGAAAATCTGTCCTACATCCAAAATAACACACCAACTAGGGATGAGAAAAGTTTTAAGTTTGTAAATCGTTAGAAAAATCAATAATAATTATAGCCTGAAAATCATGAAATTATGTTAACTATAGCCATAGAAAGTTATCAATTTAGCCTCTATAGTATTTTTCATGTAATAAATGTGGCTTTTGTTAAACCCTATAAGATTGTTCTCCTAGGATACTGCATGATTGGATCAGGTGAATAGCTTCCACTAAACATAATTTTAAATTAAGATTAGTTGGCTGAATTCAAAATGGAAAAATTCAATTCCATGAAAGCAATTAAATTAGGAACTCCCCTCTCCCTTAATAAAACAATCTTTAGCTCTTCAATGTTTTAGGTCTGACTATAGTTAGAATGGGTTTGGGGATTCTGTTTGTATTCGATAATAAAACCATATCTTCAACACAACGAAGAGTTTTATCTTTTTGTGTTTAAAGTCAGAATGAAAAACTCCAAGTCCAAGAGCAGTATGAAACCTGGTCCCTCATGCCCTGTCTGGTCCCATGCAGTAAGTAGATTCCATCCTTTCACTGTGTTATTCTGTTTACTTGTCTTACATGCAGCTGCATTCTCTTAATGTATCTCCTGTGCTAGTCCTGTAAGTTTGCTGTTAAAATAGCTAAATATAGAGCAAGGTTAAAATTATTTTTTGTTTTCATTTTTAAGTAAAGTTTTAACATGGTAAGGGTTGAAGAAAAAAAAAACAACTAGAAAATTTGGAAGTATTCCTGTGACAGTGTTAAGTGAGGATTCCTACTAGTCTTGATATTTATATTAGTATTTGAAATCTCAGTTCTTTTATAACCATCAAGAGATACAAGTTAGATTTGAGCTAATGCTCATAACCAATTCCATACCCTAGTGTTGAAGTTTTCAGAAAGCTTACCAAGCTTTCCAAATATTTCATGATGCCCTTCAGGCTATCTATATATGGTTTTAGAAAGCATGGTAATTGTCAGATAAGAGGTATTATGGCTTTATTTTGCTTGCTCCTCAAATAAAATATTGACCCAGACAGTTATGTAAGGATTTCACAAGAAGCATCAGGCTCAGACTTCGAAATAAATTGAAATAATATAATTTTTGTTATCTAGAAACACAATTTTCCCCATTAAATGACTCACCCAGACAGGATTATATATTTCCTAAAAGCAAAACAGGTCATGATGATCCTGTTTCTTATTATATTCTCAATGCATAGGTGCTGGAAACCAAACATTGTCTCACTATGAACAGGAGATCAGAAGGCTGATCAGCCTTAATTGCTCTGAAAAGTCAGAGCTAATCACTCATTGTTTAGTTGAAACATTGTTAGCTGAAGCAGCCTCTACCTGTTTGTTTCATGTTAATTTATGTTCTTATAATTTCCTGCCTATAGGCTATGGGTGTGTCCCAAAGCCTTAATAAAAGGGAGAAAAAGGCCAGAGCAAGGGGTAGTCCTTTCCACTAGACGAAGGCTTTCGCCTGGCCCCCCAATATCGCCAAATTAATATTTTCTAGTCTCTCTCTTCATTTGCATGTGGCCTCCTCCAGAACCCGAACTCTGAACTGGGAACCCTGAACCACGCGGGACATGGAAAGAGGTTCCCACACATAGGATGGTCCTTAGAATATATTAGGCATTCCACAAATATTTTTTTGGGGAAAAAAGACAAAATAAGTGAATTATATGCATTCATTATCCTTTACCTGGATTATCATAATAGTAACTTATTTAATATATCTTCTTCACTTACGCTCCTCTTAAATCTATCCCTTGCTCTGCTGACAACATAAACTTTCTAGATAACAGGACTGATTTTTTATTCCATTTCATATTGTATTTCCTAAAGGTTCAAGTTTAAGTGCCTTTGAAGATAAGTCAAGGGCATTCTCAAGATGGACTAACTATCCAAACATTTTTAGCAGTGCCCTTCACATAACTATCTTTCAATAACTTTGAAGGTTATTATTAAATATATTATGTAGTTTCAAACTTCCTTATTTCCTCATAGTGCAACAAATTCAATGTGTTAATGGTCTGTTTATTTGTTTGTTTATGTACTTAAATTGTTATCTGGCAGCTGAAATTCAGAAGAAATTCCAGAGGGATAAGAAGAGTTTTATGCCATAGATAGTTTGGTTCAGTGGATAGAGCATCAGTCTGTGAACTAAAGGGTCCCAGGAGCACATACTGGGGCTATAGGCTTGATTCCCAACTCCCCTCCTTCCCCCCCCCCCCCACCGCCCAGTGGATGATATATAGGAAGCAGCCAATCAATGATTCTCTCTCATCATTAATGTTTGTACCTCTCTCTCCCTATTCCTTCCTCTCTAAAATCAATAAAAATATATATTTTTAAAAAGTTTTGTCCCAGCCGAGACCGGTTTGTCTCAGTGGATAGAGTGTGGGCCTGTGGACGGAAAGGTCCCAGGTTCGATTTCCATTGGGGGCATGTACCTTGCTTGTGGGCACAACTCCAGTAGGGGGCATTGCAGGAGGCAGCTGATCGATGTCTCTCTCTCATCGATGTTTCTGACTTTCTATCCCTCTCCCTTCCTCTCTGTAAAAAATCAATAAATATATATAAAAAAAAATTTGTCCCAGTAACAAAACAAGAAAGCCCACTATATGAGAGAATACATTTGCCAATGTTACTTCCAATAAGGGTTTAATCTCCAAAATGTATAGGGAACTCAAACAACTTAACAAAAGGAAGATAGCAAGCAATCCAATCAAAAAATGAGTCAAAGACCTAAATAGATACTTTTTGAAAGTGGACATACAGAAGGTCAAGAGACATATGAAAACATGCTCAAAGTCACTAAACTTCCAAGAGATGCTAATCAAGACAACAATGAGATATCACTTCACACCTATCATCAACAAATCAATAAACAACAAGTGCTGGCAAGGATGTTAAGAAAAAGGAACCCTTATGCACTGCTGGTGAGAATGCAGACTGGTGCTGCCACTGTAGAAAATAGGATGGATTTACCTCAAAACATTAAAAATGGAACACTTATTTGACCTAATAATCCCACTTTCAGAAATATAACCAAAGAAACACTAATCAAAAAGAATATTTGCACCCCTATTTTCATAGCAGCACATAGCTAAGATTTAGAAACAGCCTAAGTGCCCATCAGCAGATGAGTGGATTAAAAACTGTGGTACATCTACACAATGGAATACTATGCTGCTGTAAAAAAAAAAAAAGAACATCAATGCAACAGCATGGATGGACATGGAGAGTATTATGCTAAGTGAAATAAGCCAGTCAAAGGTAAGTATCATATGATCTCACTCAATTGTGGAATATAATCCTATCAAATAAAAGAGTAATATACAAATTGACCACACTCCCACTACACCTACAAGCCACACACCCCAGCCAATCAGGAGTGGGCATGCAAATTAACCCAACTAAGATGGCTATGGCCACAGAGCCAGCAGCAGGCTTGGGTTGTCCCCAGTGGTGGAGAAAGCCAAGCTTTCTACACACCCTGGCCAGCCCTAGACTCCACTCAAGTCTACAAAGTTTAAATTATAGAAGATAATTGAATGCCAACAAAAATGGTGACAGCCATGGAGCTAGAGAGAAGAGAAGCTTGGATTGCCCCCAACAATGGAGGAAGCCAAGCTTCATGGCCTGCCTTGGCTTCTGCTCAAAGCTACAAAGTTTTAATTATAGAAGATAAATAAATCCCGATATCAGGGCTCTGCTTGAGACACAGGGGGCCATGGCTGGCCTGAAAACCACCAAAGACCCCTCTCCTGGGCCACCCCATGCTCCAAGGGAACCCCCACCCTGATTCAGGACACCCTTCAGAGAAAACCAGCCAGCCCCTTCCTGTGCACCAGGCCTCTATTCTATCTAATAAAAGAGTAATATACAGATTGACCATCACTCCAACACAAAAGATGGCTGTCCCTATGTGGTCAAAAGATCCTGCCCCCCACGTGGACACAAGATGACCAGCAAGGGAGGGCAGTTTGCAGGGACCAGAACTGCAAGGGAGGGCAGTTGTGGGTGATCAAGCCAGCCGGGAAGGGCAGTTGGGGGGGATCCAGGACTGCAGAGGAGGGCAATTAGGGGCAATCAGGCTGGTAGGGGAGCAGTTAGGCATCAATCTGGCTGGCAGGGGAATGGTTAG
This sequence comes from Lasiurus borealis, assembly GCA_004026805.1. Taxonomy (NCBI): domain Eukaryota; kingdom Metazoa; phylum Chordata; class Mammalia; order Chiroptera; family Vespertilionidae; genus Lasiurus; species Lasiurus borealis. The sequence goes on along the minus strand of PVJN01034079.1, from coordinate 3,120 downwards.
GGTGTGATCAGGCCAGCAGGCAGAAGTGGTTAAGGGCAATCAGGAAGGCAGGTACGTGAGCAGTTGGGATCCAGCATTTCTGGATTGTGAGAGGAATATCTGACTACCTGTTTATCAGGCCTAAATGGGCAGTTGGACATCCCTCGAAGGGTCCCAGATTGGAGAGGGTGCAGGCTGGGCTGGGACACACATCCCCATGCATGAATTTTGTTCACCAGGCCTCTAGTGAATAACATAAACTGATAAACAAAAATAGATCCAGATACATAGAAGCATCAAACAAGCTATCAAAATGCAGAGGGAAGGCAGGAGTGGGGTGGTAGTAAGAGATCAACCAAAGGATTTGTATGTATGCATATAAACATAACCAATGGACAGAGACAATAATCTTCATGTCATCAGATTTACAGAGTTCTTAAATAAATTTAGGGCAGCTTAATGATGTTCAAAGTGGATAGATGTATTGATAAGCAAATATCAAATTTCACAGTTTGGTTGTTACAAATTAGAATAAAAATGTCATTAAATATATTCTTAGAAAAATATATATTTATTATAAAAATATAATAATTATGACTAAAATGTTAAAGGAATGGAGCTTGTATAAGTGTTTAATTAATGATTCTCTCTGTCAGTAGGTTGTCTATGCAATCTATTTAAAGCGTTAGTAGAAATTAAATATATTAGATCTCACCTCCAGAAAAACTGAAAACAAACAAACCAAAACTTTATCTTCATACTTCAGATCACAAAAACACTCAAGTTAAAAACAAATTAAAAAAATCTATAGGTAACAAACAAGTAGATAAATTCCCCACATTTCTTCATTCTTAACTTTGTGGAGATAATTTAGATAAATTACAGTTTAAGTTGCTAATTAATTGTTAAAATACATTAGATTATATTTTATACATGTAAAAAATACATATATTTATGCATTATGTAAAATTTGTCAGTATTTAATACATATTTGCAATAAATTAGAGTGCAGTTGATTTAATAATTAAATCATTTAATAACAATCATTTTACTAATAGAGTATTCTTTCATATTTCTTTATAGTTGAATTAAATTATTTTTGTGGATTTCATGTGTGTTGAATAAAGTAGAAAAACTAATATAAAACCGATAAATTTCATATGAAATTGTCTTAATTTCAGGCTTTTGAAACATCACATGTGGAGGAAGTCAGCTTGAGTTTGAAACTTGTATTTCTAAAAAGTTCTTTTGTTCTTATTAAGAATCTATCCTTATATAACAGAAATTAATTATTTCTGAGTTGACAAAATGTAAGCCTAAATTCCAGCAAGTTTTCTTAACAAGGAAATAGACTAAAAAATAAAATTTATCAAAAAGTAAACTGAAATTTAAGTAATTACCTTCTTTGTATTCTTTATATTTTTATAATATATTTCAATTTTGTTTTAAATTAATTGAAATCAACAACTGAATTTATATAACAGAACATATTAGTTTTGTTAGTTCAGTTTACTCTTAAAAAGGCAAATTTAATAATTATTTTTACTCTAGAATGTTTTCTTAGCATAGCACTCTCCTTTTCCAATTTTTCACTTTATCATTTTTATGTATACAAAGTGTGCTGAACCTAACTTAATATTTGCATTATACCCTTTAGGAAACCTATTGAGGTACTGTCTTTTTACATATATTTTTTTCATGGGCACACAGGTACTAAATAGTGCATCCTAGATTTGCATGCATGCCCACCTGATTTCAAAGCTTATCTTCTTATCCTATTACTTGAACATGCCATTCTTTGAGTCTGTTAAGTTATCCATTCAAGTAAACAATTGCTGCAACTGTGCGGTGAAAATAACAGCTATATAAATAGAGCAAAGTATACATATCATCAGAAATCTGAATATAAAGAAGAGCTGGTGAACCAGCACTGACTGGCAACAGTCTTTATTATTCTTACTTCTCCAGGTGAGGACAAGCCTTGATTTCAGATTGTGATCTTTTAGGAATTGGTGAGTAGAGTTGATAAGTGGAGAAAGCACTCTCCTGATTATTCTTTTAAAGATAATCTTTTCAGATTAGCTCAACAGCACAACAAAGAACAAAGAATCAGGATGAAACTCTAAAGCTGAAGCCCAATGGGACTTAGTAAGGGACCCTACACCCACTTTTTAAGGGCCACCTACATTCACTTTATCTACAGCAAATAGTTTTATAATTTTATATTTTACAGTTATGCCTATGAAACATTTTGAGTTAATTTTTTTGTTAGTGGTGTAGGTTCTGTGTTTAGATTCATTTTTATTTATAGTTTTTGCACATGATACCATTTTCTACAGATACTATCTTTGCTCTGCATATTGCTATAAAGTGGTTTGTTTCTGTCTTACCAAATTAAGGATGTTCATATAGACATATAAAAATATCTTAATATATCATAGCAACAGCAACAGTGTTCAGCAAGAGAAGTTGATTTTTTTTTATTTTCCTCCACCAATAATAGATAATCAATTTTAACCAACTTTATTATTTTCTAACACATTTATTTTTCAGTGACTTATGTGCTCATTCTAAACAATTCGACCAAAGAAACTTCCACCCTTGAACATTAAACATTTGATCAATATAAGTTTCATTGTAGACAGTAGTGTTAAAAGTTTATTCATTCAGTGCACTCTTTAGAGATGATTAACTGTCTTTATTATATTAAAGCAAACCCAAAGCCATCTGCCAAAGGCGATTGTGTCCAAGCACTGAAACCATTTCATGTGAAAACTCATTTTCAGGCTCCTAATTATTTTTCATTATAGTGGCACTGTGGAATAGATTGGAATTGGGCAGTAATTGCCAGGTCTGAGCAGTGTGGACCATTGCAATGTATCAGTTTAGATGAAGTGTGACAAGGATACATCTAGCTACTATATAACTTCCATTAACCAACTTCCCTGTCCCTGATCATGTAACACTTCATAGAATGTGGTCAGCACAAGGTCATAATAATGGCTTTCTGACTGACTTCACGTATTTTGTACAAGTGCAAGCTGTTAACCCCCTGTGTTAACATTGTTCTAGTAATGTCCAGTTATTGCAGTTGTCAAAAATATCTATTTCTTCTAGGGGACAAGTAAACTTTTTAGAAAT
>PVJN01034078.1:0-23008 GCA_004026805.1 Lasiurus borealis | reverse complement strand
GAGCTATTTGCAAGGAGGAAGTGGATTCGTAAACTTCATTTCGTCTTGCAATGTTAACTGTAAATGAACCCCATTTTGTGACTGTGAGGGAATAAATAAAATAGAGTGAAACCATTAAACGGGTAATGAAAATTCCGCTCCTTCAGGTGGCATCCAACGCTCACCGGCAAATAGACTCATCCCACTTTACCAATTATCTAGCCTTTGCATCAGAGAAACCCGGAGGGCTTCCGCATTGAGACCATAAGATAAAAGCGGGAGTCAGTGATAGGGAAAGTGCTCCTCAAGCGGGGGACGTGTCTCCTCTGCCCCAGAGGGCTGCTGGGCTGTCTGAAGGCATTTTTTCTCGTTCTTACAACTGGGGTGGGGGGAGACTGTGTGAGCAAATGGCATAGAGTGGGCCAGGCTAGGGAATCCTGTAAACATCCCGCAATTCACAGGACACAACACCCTCCGCAAAGCGTTCCGAGGTGAGAAATCCTGATCCACGCTGTGCACACAGAGAACCGATGGAGCTTTTGGAGAGAACATTTTTAAAATCTTCGCTTCATACTTCCCATTTGCTTATGAATAAAAATACCACTCCTGTCAGGAGTCATTAACTGGAGCCAGGAGAACCCAAAGGATGGGACAGAGAGAAAAACCTTTACATGAGAAATTTCCTCTTTGGTTAGTATTTCACTCTAGACAAGCTTCTTTGCTTTACACCGGAGAGTAAAAAAAAAAAAAAAAAAAAAAGGATGCAAAGCCTGCTTCTTCGCACTGGTGGTAGAGGAAGGAATCTCGTCGGGTGTATAATTTAATTGCTTTTCAGGACATTGACGGGGATGTAAACATTAGTAGGCGAAGTTATTGAGCGTTTCCACCTCATTTCACTCTGTCTGCTGCTGGATTTATTCCAGAGCAACGAGAGGCTCTGGAATAAATCCGAGTCCTTACAGTTTCTAGAGACAAGGGAACCCACGAGAGAAAGCTGCTCAGTCCTGGCTGCACATTCGAATCACCGGGAGACTTTCTAAGATCTCCGTGCCCAGCCCCCAGCCCCATCCAATTAAGTCAGGATATCTGTGGGGCTAGAGAAGAAACAGCTTGATTTTTAAACCTCCCTGGTTGATGCCCAGGTGTGGCCAAGTTTGAGAGCCAATGCTGTAGACCCTGCCTTCTTAGTGATTTTTATTTTTATTTTTTTTACCGAGAGGAAGGGAGAGGGATAGAGTTAGAACCATCGATGAGAGAGACATCAATCAGCCGCCTCCTGCACGCCCCCTTCTGGGGATGTGCCCGCAACCAGGATACATACCCTTGACCAGAATCGAACCTGGGACCTTTCAGTCTGCAGGTCGACGCTCTATCCACTGAGCCAATCCGGTTTTGGCAATATATGCACAGTCTTAAATAAGGCATGCTCTTAATGCATGGAAAATGCCCTATCACTCTAAATAAAATTCATATCCCTTTGATGAAAAATGTTGTGTTCATCGCTACGGTTGCTTGTGTTGTTTTTTTTTTCTAGTACATTTTATTTCTTTTTAATTATGAAAGATTGCAACCATGCAGAATAATATTTTCCTATCTTGCTTGTGGTGTGTTTTCCTTAAAAAGAGTAGCATTATCATTCTAGTATCGAGAGTCACATGAGAACTCCATGCAGCACCTTTGCCTGTAACTGAGAGGGTGCCTCTCAGCTGTGTTCACATATGTAACAGGGAGATGATCTCAAATGCCATCCAATAGGATCCATGCCAGGCTGATGTTCACCTTAGTTATCTGGATTGAACTGTGTTCACATATCAGGTCCTACATATTCATATGGCTTTGTTCTAGAAAGCACAAAGCTTCCAATTAAAGTCGTTTGGCAGTAATACCTGCACAGGGAGTTGATGAGGTTTGCTAAATGTCGTACAGCCAGACCTTACTGAGATGCCTTCATTCATCATAGGATCCTGAAATGCCCTTTCACACTTCCCGGGATTAAAAAACAAAACAAAACGTAAAAGTCCCTGTCATAAAACCAGCTTTCTCCATCCCAGCCAACTGCCACATCAACATGGTTCAATGTTTCATGACAGCACCCTTTCCTGGAATAAGTCTGCAATGCGAATGCCTGTCCTCTTAATATACACCGAGTGGCCAAATGATGATGATCTCTGAACGCATAATCATCTGGCCACTCGGTGTATTTGTATCTCAAATGGGTACCAAAGTATCCCAGACTTTTGATGGAGATCAACCATTTAACCTATCTGCCCTGAGCTTTTTATCAGCCAGTGCAAAGGGGAAAACGGATCAGGTGTACTGTTTATAGTATCTGATATCAAATAAATGAGGTGCTCAGAGAAGTACACTGAGTGGCCAGATTATTATTAATTATTATTATGTGTTTAGAGATCATAATAATCTGGTCACTCAGTGTTATTATTAATTATTATTATGTGCTTAGAGATCATAATAATCTGGTCACTCAGTGTATGTGTGTGTGTGTGTGTGTGTGTATGTTTTTGTGATTAATCACTATGCTTTAATTATGTTCAATTTGTAACAACGAAAATACATCCTGCATATCAGATATTTACATTACAGTTCATAACAGTAGCAAAATTACAGTTATGAAGTAGCAAAGGAAATAATTTTATGGTTGGGGGTCACCACCCCATGAGGAGCTGTCTTAAAGGGTCGCGGCATTAGGAAGGTTGAGAACCACTGCCCTAGACGGAGCTATAATTTGACCTGAGGGTGCAGGAAGTCTCGGGGCCTAGCACCATGCCTGGTACACAGATTTCCCAGACTCCCTATGGAATCCCGGCACCTTCTCAAGCATGATGGACGGGCCGCAATGAGTTTGAACAGAATGTCTGACCCTTTGTCAGGACTCTCCTGTGTATTTGGAAGCCTCCCTGGCCAATTTCCCATGACTAGCACATGCCTGTCGTATGGTAAATGTCAGTAAGTAGTTGATGACTGAATACTGACAGTGAAGAAATCAATCAAGATCATTAAACACAGAACTTGTCATTCTGTGTGCTGTGATTGACTTCTGGGTCAAAAAGTCAGTTCAGGGGGTCACTGCCAGTTGTATGTTTTTTTAAATAAAAATTAGGAAAAAAAATAGAAAATATTAGAGTGCATTCAGCTTTGAAAAAATAAATGGCACTTTGTGAAAATTTGTTTCTGTTAGACATATTTATGTTTGCGGGAGTGTATATATATGTATGTGACCTGGTCAGTAACGGAAAATGTTTTCTGCTTTGGGTCATGGGGAAAAATGTGCTTTCAGTGTGTATCAGGTAAACAAATTTACCTGAGTTTCAATGGCTTAACTGTTCTTAGATACCCTTTTTAAAATATATATATTTTATTGATTTTTTACAGAGAGGAAGGGAGAGGGATAGAAAGTTAGAAACATTGATGAGAGAGAAATATCAATGAGAGACATTGATCAGCTGCCTCTTGCACGCCCCCTACTGGAGATGTGCCTGCAACCAAGATACATGCCCTTGACCGGAATCGAAACTGGGACCTTTCAGTCCACAGGCTGACCCTCTATCCACTGAATCAAACTGGTTTCGGCTGTTCTTAGATCCTCTTAAGAGTCAGTCACAGGTCCAGTAGTAGGGGGTCCTTATTTGGTGGCTGTGATGGCAGGGACAAGAGGCAAACCTTGCACCTCGCTGCACCCCTCACCCCTGTTTTACCAGTCCACACCAACTCCTCCCCTGCCCCAGACTGGGCTGCCCATGACCTGGGTTCATCATGCAGTGACCAGAGCTGGCAGTGTGGACTTTGTCATTTACACCTGGGCATGGCATCTGCCTTATAACGAAGCGCGCACTGGGCGAGGGGGAGAGAAAGAAACACCTGTCCGGAGACTAAGTCTGTTTCTCTGAAAGTATATGGTCTTCTAACCAGATAAAGTTTCCTCTTTGCCCTTATTATCACTATGGCATTGGCACCTTTGAGAAGGAAAAGGAGGCAGACTCCCCACGAAGTGCCAATGCTGCATCCCTTCACGAACATTCTAAATGCGAAACTCAATTAGCCAACAATTAGGTCACCAGATACCGGTATGATTTTCCAATGGTGCCCAGTTTCTGTCTTCTGCGTGTACTGCAATCAATCATTCCTCCGGGCCTCCAGACAGGTTTCTGTCTGAGATGTTAAATCTGGGAACCGCAGTAATGAGGTAGCGAGAAGGTGAAATGTTGGAAATGTACTACAGATACAAAAACAAAACAAAACAAAACAAAAAACCCTCTCATCTTAACCATTATTTTCCATTTGCTTTTGCTAATTATTTTTGTAAGAGTTGTTTACCATAAGCTCTAGTTGAAATGTTAGTGAAAAAAATGGTTGTAGGAAAGGTAGGAGAGAGGTAGGATGATCCTCAAGCTAAATAATAAGCCAGAATAATGGAGCATGGACAGTTTCCATACACTTTGCTGCTTCGAACGGACTTGGGAGAAGCAATAAAATGCCTCCTGGTGGTTTCCAGTGCTCATCTGCTTCGGTTCCTGCTAATTTTAAAGCAGAACTAACAGCCCGTATTCATTAGAGAAGAGCTGGATTACCTGTACCGGGATCATTCAAACTCAGAAGGAAGGAAGATTGGCCAGAGAAAGCAGATGTATCATCTTTACCTGCAGCTATGGAAACCAATGGAGTGATAGCTCGCAGCTGCCTCTTTTCCTCACTGTTCCCCTTTCAACCCCTTCTAATGCTGCTTCAAGCCACACCTGGGTGACTTCATCATGACCTTCACCTGTCTCTTCCAAGTGACTAGGAAGGGATCAAGGGCAAGACCAAACGCGGAGCCATTCCTATTGACTCGGTTCTCAGTTCCTCAGTTTATGGAAATAAACAGCTCCCCAAAGTTAGTGGCCAAGATGACTCCTCTCTCTCTGAGGGCCGCCATCAGATATGGAACAGGCTGTACACACAGTCCACAAAGGGGTGCCACAAGAGTGTCCACCTCAGGTAACCATATAGGAAAGAGGAGAGAAAAAGAAGTGGCTATTTAGAAGATTGGTATGATTGCTTGGAGCCTCTAAGATATCAAAACTAGGTATTTTTTGCCAAGACTGGTTTGGCTCAGTGGATAGAGCGTCGGCTTGCTGACTGAAAGGTCCCGGGTTCGGTTCTAGTTGGGGGCATGTACCTTGCTTGCGGGCACATCTCCACTGTGGGGTGTGCAGGAGGTGGCTGATGGATGACTCTCTCTCATCGATGTTTCTGACTTTCTATCCCTCTCCCTTCCTCTCTGTGAAAAATCAATAAAATATATTTTAAAAAAAAACCACACTAGGTACTTTTTAATAAAGACCAGCCTCCATGAACATGGTGTGTTGACCTCTAAAATACACCCATTCGGTGTATTTTACAGTGAGGTTACAGGATACTCTTTTCAGATTTTTATTGTTCTATATTATATATTTTATATGCTCTATATTAGAATTCTCCTCAAAATTATAATAGCAGCAAGGCACTTACTACACACATGGCACCCTTAAAAATAATGAAATAAAATATGTTTCAGGTCGAAGATAAATGAAAGAGAAAACACATCTTAACCAAACTATTGCTACGGTTTTCTCAAAATGGGATCAGAAGGACTAGAAATTTCTAGGAGGTCAAGGAGGGTCATAGCAGGGCACAACTTGTTGAATACATATTTCTTGCACCTTCAAAGTAGTTCGCCCTTCTGGACTTCTTCCCTTAGCCATTTTTATATCCAATCAGAAACTCCCACAATTAGAAGGTACATACATGGTCTGCCTCAAACCCACATGTTACATTAATGCCCAACAGCTACAAGGAATTCACTACCTTCCAAGGTACTGTGCTCCCTGTTCATGGTCAGAGTTGTTTCAAGTTCTTCCTCATACTGAGTTAAATTCTGTCTCCCTGTAAGTCAGCGGTTCTCAACCTGTGGGTCATGACCCCTTTGGGGGTCAAACAACCCTTTCACAGGGGTCGCCTAAGACCATTGGAAAATGTAGATATTTACATCACGAGGCATCACAGTAGCAAAATTTCATGGTTGGGGGTCACCACCACATGAGGAACTATATGCAAGGGTCACGGCCTTAGGAAGGTTGAGAACCAGTGCTGTAAGTCAACCAATTGCTTCTGATGAGCAACCTGGAAGCCATTAATAGAAATGCGCTTTACTCTGTTGAAAGCACCTTCCAGATGAGCCAGACTGCCATAACCTTTTGCAGTGAGGACTTGGGATCTGGAGAAGGGGCTGCGCTTAAAAGGATACACTAGACAATAAATATACATTTAGAAGGCACGGGGGAGCCAAGTGCAGACCTGCTCTCCAGTGGAGTGACTCTCTGAATCTCCGGACCCATTCCTCTTTATTTACTAGAATATACATTCGCCCTTTAGCAAAGCAAACACACATATCAGTTAGGTTTTTATTTTTTATTTTATATAATTTAATAAATCTTCATTGTTTAGTTTATTACAATTGTTTTTCTTTTTCCCCCCATAGCTAACCTCCACCCAGTTCCCACCCCACCCTCTGCCCTTACCTCCCCTGCACTGTCCTCATCCATAGGTGTATGATTTTTGTCATCTCTTCCCACACACCCTTCACCCCTTCCCCCTGAGAATTGTCAGTCCACTTCCTTCCTATGCCCCTGATTCTATTATGTTCACCAGTTTATTCTGTTCATTAATGTTTAATTCACTTGATTTTTAGATTCACTTGATAGATATGTATTTGTTGTCCATGATTTTTATCTTTACCTTTTTCTTCTTCTTCCTCTTCTTAAAGAGTACCTTTCAGCCTTTCATATAATACTGGTTTGATGTTGATGAGCTCCTTTAGCTTTTTCTTGTCTGTGAAGCTCTTTATCTGCCCTTCAATTCTGAATGGTAGCTTTGCTGGGTAGAGTAATCTTGGTTGTAGGTTCTTGCTATTCATCACTTTGAATATTTCTTGCCACTTCCGTCTGGCCTGCATAGTTTCTGTTGAGAAATCAACTGACAATCTTTTGGGTGCTCCCTTGTAGGTCATTAACTGTTTTTCTCTTGCTGCTTTTAATATTCTCTCTTTGTCTTTTGCTGTTGGCACTTTAATAATGATGTGTCCCCTAAGTTTCTGTGCACTCCTCCCTTTTTCCAACAGTCCAGACTCCCCCAATATGAGTCTCGCCTGGAACTGGGGTTCAGTGAAGTTGGGAGTTTCCATCTCCCTCCCACAAGAGGAAGCCAGCCAGGCACTCAGCTGCCCATCCTCTCCATGTGCATGTCTCTGTACCTCAGCTTTTTGCAGCTCCTCTGAGTCTCCTTGAGCCCCTGTCTTTCCTTCTAGTTGTAGAATTTCCACTCCGCCAGCTTTCCTGTGGTTCTGGATGATGTCTGTTCTGTCTTTTAGCTGTAGTTTTGAAATTGTTGTGCAAGGCAGCAGTTTAGGTGTTCACCTATGCTGTCATCTTAGTTTCTCCCAGGTAAGGTGTTTTAAACAGTAAAAGGTTATTAGATTAGGTTGGCAAACTGTGGCTCGCACGCCACACGCAGCTCGCGAGCTGCAGTTTGCTACTCTGTTGACTAATGAGTTTGCTGACCACTGTCATATACTACCCTTTACCTCTTTACACACAATATTCCACCATTGCCCAATCCTCACAGCTTCCAATTACATGGTAACATTTAGTCTAGTCCAGTGGTCAGCAAACTCCTTAGTCAACAGAGCCATTTGCCAACCACTGGGTTAGGATATTGCCTTAAGCCACCATTGTCTCGACAGAATAATCAGTGGATAGCTTTTCACTCTTGCTAAGGCCCAAGGTCCATCAGCCTTCTGTGTTCCCTGCTTCACTTTTATGATAGTGTAGACCAGTGGTTGGCAAACTGCAGCTTGTGAGCCGCAGTTTGCCAACCACTGGTGTAGACAATGGGTAGTTTCCAGCACCAGACTCATCTGTTTTCAAGGCCAGCATCTCTTGTTTCTTCTATGATTCCTCTCGTGTTGTGCTTTTGGGAACATTCACCACCCTGGAAAGAGTATCTTGCTCTTCACCCTCTCCTTAGGCTGTCCTGATTGTGTATCTCCTACCCTTTTTCTGTCCAAACTCCCAAGTACAAACAGTCCATAAACTAGAATATCAATGAGAATTTCTTTCAAGAATTTGAAGGAAGAATTACTCTAATTAGATGATAGTAAGAACTTGAGTCAAAAAGGTTCCCATAGGGTTGAGGCGAGGCTGGCCCAGTTTGAACATGCGTAAAGAAAGGAATCAAAGGAGAGAGGCAGAACTTGGCGAGAAGAACAGCCCTGAGTGATTAAGAAGAATCTAATTTTTTACTTTCTCAATTGAAACTCCTGGGCTAGTTAGCCCTCCTTCCACCATCAACAATGTCATGATCATGGCTAACATTGATTGAGTATGTACTATATACCAGACACTGTTATACGTCCTTAATGTGTATTATCTCACTGAATCTTTTCAAAAAACCCTCTAAGGAAGGGGTTGTTGTTTCCATTTTTACTGTAGAACAGACTGAGGCAAGTAAAGGTTTTATTCACTTACTCAACTCCCACACTGATTAGAGGCAGAACCAAGATTTGAAACCGGGACTTCTGGACACAGAACCCAGGCCTCTTACCTATACAGGGCACTGCTTCCCTATCCTTAGAGACTCATAAGATTGTCTTACTGTAATTTTATAGTAATTTTTAAGTAATTTCCCATTTACTTAAGCTACCCTGAGTAGGTTTTTGTCCTTTGTAACAAATCCTCTTTGATTAAAATACAGAAAGGTTAAAAGATACACAGTCCTGGCCAAATGTCACCGGCAAGTACCTTTGAGTTGCTCTGTTGTCCTAAAAGGCAAGCTTGGTTTAAAAAATGAAACTGCCTTTACATGGGTCGCTTTTCTGTGATATATGTGTAATTAATATTCATGTCAATCTTCCAGAGGCAGTCCATCCCGTGATGTTATTATAGAAAGAATGCCATCTAACTCTCCTTTAATTATTCTACCACAACATGCCCTCTAACCTCTCTACATTCCTTAATCATAGCGGATAGCACATTATATTGGAATCGTTTGTCCATATCAGGGTTTCCAAAACTCATGTCCTATTGACATTTGAAGCTAAATAATTCACACTTTGTTGTAGGGGACTGTCCTGTGTATCAGAGGACATTTGGCAGTATCCTGCCCTCTACCCACTAGATGACAATAGCACCCTCTTCTCTATTGTGACAACCAAATGTATTCTGAAATTGCCCCATTTCCTCTCGGGGGTAAAATGACTCTTGGTTGAGAACTACTTGTCTCTATGTTCTTGACTCCCTACTCTAATTCCATAATGATTTCGAGGAGAGGACTCTACCATCTTTTATCCTTATTTCTTTCTAATCCTTGGCACATTCTGATGCCCAATAAATACTAAGTGAGGGAAACTACAGTAATTTGCATTAAAATTATGTTTTTGGTTAAAAGTCTGAGTACCTGTATACCTGTATCTTGCCAGGTTTAGTTAGGAAAACAGAGACATTACACATACTACCAGAATAAGGAGTTTAATGTAGAAATTAGAGTCTATATGCATATGGGAGTAACTAGGGGAATGGAAGGTTATAGTCAGTAGATGGAATTTCAACATGAATCTCTGGGTGGAAAATGAGGTTTTCCCCAAGAAATCTGAGAAACCACCTGCCAAAGTGAGATAATAAATTGGGATCCCACAGAAAGGTCTGGAAAGCTGTTGTGTCTAATCTGACCCCCCGCCTATTCCCCAAAATAATAGCCTCTGCTTCCCTCCCACTTTCCAAATCTCCCAAGTTCCGCTCACCAGCAAACCCTAAATCAAGAATCCATCTAGAAGGGAATTCTGGGAAATGTAGTTCTTCCCTGCATTAGGCAGGAGCTTCTACAGGAGTGGTGCCAGGTAAACAATATATAATTTCATACAGTAACCAGATTTTGACACCAAATCTCTCTCTCTCTCTAATGGTCTGGAGAACTTGGTGGTCATGATCATCCAAGTTAGAAAGCAAATAACTGCTTGGTGTTATTTGTTGGTGGTGCTATCGTTATTCTTTTTAGTTTGGCAATTGGCTCATACATTAGCACTAATCTCCTGTCTCCTTCAGTTTGTACTGTGTAGACAGTCTCAGCGTTCACTCTGTTCGCACCCTGAACAGATGGCAAATGATGCTAATAATTGAACAGCTCATCCTCCAGATGGGAGATGTTCACCTTCATGCTTCTTAGAATTCAGTGTGACTTCTGAACATTCTAGACAGACTAGAATTGACAGGGACTTCTGTACTAGGAAAAATTGTCCATATGCAAGGCATTGCTTTCCTCTTGAGGAAATGAAACATCACAACCACGTAATTGATTTCTGAACTGTTCTCTAAGACTGCAGCTGAGAGGACGTGAAGACATTTCAGCTTAAAGATTTTGAGCCACAAGTCAAACAATTACTTTTAAATAATTACTTCTAGTGCATTAAAATAGAATGTTACAGGTAAAGTGGTCCAAGGTCCAGTGAAATATGTATTCCACTTTCGAAAGTCTGTTTTGAAATAGACATTGAAAATATGTCTTCTTCAGAGACTGTATGGCCCATGGGGTCTAAGACGTTTACTATTTGGTCATGTAAGGACAGTGTTTGCTCACAGCTGGGCTGGACGGAGAGCAGCAGGAGGTGAGGTCTGAAAGGTACAGGGGACATCACGAAGACCTGCTTTTTTTAAAAATATATATATTTTGTTGATTTTTCACAGAGAGGAAGGGAAAGGGATAGAAACTCAGAAACATCAATGAGAGAGAGACATCGATCAGCCGCCTCCTGCACGCCCCGCACTGGGGATGTGCCCGAAACCAATGTACATGCCCTTGACCGGAATCGAACCTGGGACCCCTCAGTCCCCAGGCCGACGCTCTATCCACTGAGCCAAACTGGTCTCGGCAAGACCTGCTTTTTATGAGTGAGGCGAGAGCCACCAGAGATTTGAGCTGACGATCTGACTTGACTCCCATTGTGACAGCATCTCTCTAGCTGCTGTGTTGAGAGTCGACATTATTGCTTGGCGGGAGGGTCTAGAAGCCAGGGGACCAGGAACCAGACTACACCGGTTCTGCTGGGAACGCTTTGATGAGTCACCAGAGAGCGGCTCAGACCGGTATATAGCGTTGGGGGTGAGATCAGAAGTGACTACATTCTGGTTGGGAGACTGAGCTCATTGGACTTCCCGGCACTAGAGGTGCTGCCTAGCCCCCCATATGTGCAGGGAGTTAGAAAATGCAGTCTCCCCACGTGCGCATGTCTGACCAGCTAGAGCAGATTTCTTAAAGTCGTGGCGATGTGATGCCCCAGGGGGCATTAGACAGTGCCTCGCAACATTTGTCACTGTCACAAATTGGGGAGGAGGGGATGCTACTGGCATCTGCTCAGAAGAGGTCAGTGATGCTCCTAACTATCCTGAAATACACAGGACAGTTCCCTACACCAACAATTATCTGGTATCAAGTATCAAGAGTGCTGCAATCAAGCAACCCTAAGCTGAAGTGATTATTTCAATGCTATCGCCACTGGAGGAAGAAAGGAAGATGGGTTTAGGTGGAAAACTAGACATCTTAGCCACCTCCACGTCCTCCGCTGTGGCAGTAACAGTTCTAGAATCCCTGCTCATACCACAGCCGAATTCTGTTTCTCTGCCTTCACCTACACATTCCCCACTGTAATTGGGGGTGAGCTTTGTCCTGAATCAGAGTCTCTGCTGGCTTTAAAAAAACAAGAACACAGAAAAACATGTTAACTTTCTTGACCGCTTGACTGAAGCAATGAAGGGGATTTTGTGTTATGATAGCTAAATGGTGAACAGCATCACAGGATAGGTATTCATTTGTTTTAAAAGATTTGTGAGGAAAAATGTTTCATGGATTCGAGTTTCGTGACTTAAAACTAATGTTTGGTGGTAACCATTAGATTTACGGGAATTTTATTCTCGTCGCCAAACCCAAATGGATGGCCTCTATAGTTCAGGTAACTTTAATGTTATGCAAATACTCTTTGGTCTTTTGTTATGAGTAAGAACGGACAAGGTCTAATTTATGTGGGGAAATATTTGCATATAACTAATAAATACGGGCTCTTCATTTACCTAGCTTTATTATTTTGATTTGCCAATAGATACATATATGACAAAATATTTCCTTGTATTATGGAGAGTTTGTCTATTCCATTTATTTTCTTTGCAAAGAAAGCATGCTTTTTTTTTTACTGAGATTAATAAAGTGCATCTAATTTTACATATTTTCACACTATCTGGGTTGCTCATTAGCTTAACACTGGGCTCCAAAAAAAAAAAAAAAAAAAAGATGGACAGTGTTTCAAATATAGAACACAAATACCTCAGTTCCTGAGTTGCACTGTTGAGTTTAAGTTTAACTTATTATTATATAAATTCCATATGTGAAAATAAGCCACATGATAAATAAACAAGAAAAATATTCTTATTACAAAATACTTTTGTTCCTACCATTAATTTGAGAAGAATTTACTTTATATATATTCAACATAGGAAGCTTCAGCCAATTATTATTCTAGATACCAGGGCCATCAAGATATATAAAAATGGGTCCCTGTTACATAAGAGGCTGACATATGAACAGCTGATCTTAATAGCAGGTTCCACTGTGCAGACATGTTCCAGGTGCTACAGAAGCTCAGGAGGAACCCATGGCCCAAGTTCAAGGTTCAAGAAAAGACATGACAAATTAGGATGATGGCAGAGTAGAGTCTTGCAGCACATGCAGGAGCTTGCCGGGTCAAGAAGGGAGAACATTCTATGCAAAGGGAAGCAACTGACTGAAGTCAAAGATCATGAAACCCCAAGAGAGGCAGCAGGCAGGACATAGGAGGCCTTGAATTTCACACAAAGGAGCTTGGGGGTGGTCGTTAAAAAGAAGAGAAACTTGCTAAGAATTAAGGTGGGAATGGAAGCCATGGGCAAATGGCATTCCATCGATTATACCACAGCAGAAAGCAAGGCTGCCTTAAACATTTGTGGGGCCCACAACAAAGTGAAAATATGGAGTCCTTTTCAAAACTTATTTTGAATTTCAAGATGGCTACTACAGAGCATGAGACCGGGTATAGGACCTTTCTTAGCACTGGGCCCTGTGAAAATGTACAGTCTGCATGCCCTTGAGGCCAACTCTGGCAGAAGGTATCAAGGCAGGTGTAGGATGAAGACAGGAAGACCCTTATTGGTGGAGTATCTGAAATCTTTTTTTAAAATATATTTTATTGATTTTTTTACAGAGAGGAAGGGAGAGGGATAGAAAGTTAGAAACATCGATGAGAGAGAGACATCGATCAGCTAGCTGCCTTCTACATGTCCCCTACTGGAGATGTGCCCACAACCAAGGTCCATGCCTTTGACCAGAATCGAACCTGGGACCTTTCAGTCCGCAGGCCGACACTCTATCCACTGAGCCAAACTGGTCTTGGCGAGTATCTGAAATATTAATCCCTGACATACATCATCAGTTTAGTTCCAATAAACTCCTTTTAAAAAGTTAAGACACTTCATTTGCATTCCGTCTACTCTCTGCTTGGGAAGAAACATACCAGCCAGCTAAAGATGAGTCCCAAGGCAACATACTAGCCAGCATTATAGGCCTGTACTCAAACTCAGAACACGTCCAAATGCCTAATGTCTTCATTTTAAAGGTAAGGAAACAGAAGACTGTCCTAAACTCAAAAACCTCTGAGGAAGTCATGATATGAATTCCACCCAAGTCTTTCAGGCTCTACCCCAATGTCTTCCTCTGGTCCTCTACAATGTCAAGGCTATTGAGTCTCTAGCGAGAACAGGATGGAACTTCTTTGAGGAAGGTTGATCCAGAGGCTCTGCAAAGGCCTGCACCTGGCGAAAAGGGAAATCCGCTGGCAGATCAGCGCTGTGGCCTTTTCTCCCACAGGGAGCACTGCCTTTCGGAGCCCTTACTCAGAATCGGGCAGATCATTCCAAGCGCAGTTACTGAATAACCATCAGCGGCCCAGCACTGTCCTAGCAGAGAGGGCTGACTTTGGCACACTCTAACACAGCGGTTCTCAACCTGGGGGTTGCGGCCCCTTTGGGGGTCGAACGACCCTTTCACAGGGGTCGCCTAAGACCAGCAGAAAACACCTATTTCCCATGGTCTTAGGAACCAACACACCGCTCCTCGGTGTAGCAAAGTGTAGCCATGTAGTTTACTGTTGTCATAGGAAGACTGTTGTCCATGCTACACCACGATTCAAGACAAAATTTCATTTATTTGTCATTAGAAATAAATATTTCACAATATATAATTACATATTGTTTTTGTGATTAAGCACTATGCTTTAATTATGTTCAATTTGTAACAACGAAAATACATCCTGCCTATCAGATATTTACATTACAGTTCATAACAGTAGCAAGATTACAGTTATGAAGTAGCAACGGAAATAATTTTATGGTTGGGGGTCACCACCACATGAGGAGCTGTCTTAAAGGGTCGCGGCCTTAGGAAGGTTGAGAACCACTGCTCTAACAGTTCACTCTCCAGTGAGGGAAGACAACAGTGGAAATCAGTTCTCAAAATTCAGAGTCCCTGAGCACCCATTCTTTAATAGGATGGAGAAGCAAACATTTAAAAATAATAATAAAAAGCAAAAATATCAATGAATACCGAAAACCAATAGGTAGCTACAGAACCCTTTTCATATTAGGTCAACGGTTCTCAACCTGTGGGTCGCGACCCCTTTGGGGGTCGAACAAACCTTTCACAGGGGTCGCCTAAGATCATCGGAAAATGCAGATATTTACATCACGATGCATCACAGTAGCAACATTTCATGGTTGGGGGTCACCACCACAGGAGGAACTGTATGCAAGGGTCGCGGCCTTAGGAAGGTGGAGAACCACTGATATTAGGTGATTTGTGTATCTCAGCAACATGATCTCACCCACTCTGAAGACCTCAGGCTTATCTGAATGCCAACAAACATGCATACATGTATGTGTTTGTATATAATTTCTTGTTACTATTCACATAACTCCAGAATCTCTCTCATAGTGTACTGCATAGTTCTCTATGCCCCTCTCCCCACAAAAACCCAAGCTCTTATTCATCTTTTCCTTCCCTTCGCTCTTAAAACAAAGCTCCAAACAGGCAGATGGCTTGCAAGGCCCTCGGTGATCTAGCCCCTGGTCCTTTCTGAAACCATCCTCATTCCCACCGCCCCTGCGCATGTCAGCTGCCACCCGCCCTCTCTCAATAGCAGAAAAGCCCCCGATCTCAGCCATCTCCCAGCTCCGCTCTCACCTCCTTACTGCTTTCGTTTTTTCATATTTTAATGAAAGAGCATTTCCTCAGGGGAAACGTCTCCTCTCTGTCAGGTCAGATGAGGACCCCCGTTAATAAGCTTTCACAGCTCCCTCTAGTTTTCCTGCAGAGCCCTTGTCAGAGTTAGCGACCATCTCTTCACGCGATCGTTTCAGTTTTGTGTTCATCTCAAGGCGGAAAACTCCTCGAGGGCAAGAATTCGATCTAGTTTGCTCCCTCCTGGGTCCCCCAGCACATGGCATAGTGCCTGCGTCTCATTGGACCTTTTCTGACCACTCGATCTGAAGCATCTGTTTTCCTGCCCCTCACCTCTCTTAAGCCTCTTACTTTGTTTTTCTTCACATCATCCATAATTATCTCTGTATGTGTGTGTGTATGTGTGTGTGTGTGTGTATGTGCATGTACATACGTGGGAGTGTCTTTTGCATGCATATGCATGTGTATATGTATATTTATACATATGTGTATATGTACATACATGTATGTGTTTGTATATAATCTCTTTACTTGTTACTATTTGTTCTCCCCAGTAGAATATAAGCTCCAAAACAGCAGAGACTTGTTCACTGCTGCATGCCCACAACATACCTGGCACACAATAGGCATCCAATGACTATTTGTTGGAAATATAAATACCTGAGTGACAAGTACTCAAGAAATGCTCACCAGAACGTTCTTCTTAAACACTCAATAATAATTATATCCTTCACTGAAAAAGAGATGATCTACTGATATGTTTTTCTTTTAGAAAAAATTGCCTTTCGCTGTCTTCCCACAATGACAGTTTGACAGTTTTAATTCATCCGCCGCATGCCATTACAAAACAAGTACTTACATTTGGTTTACTTTATTTCAACTCGGTTGTTCTGCACAGTTCAGTCAGATTCTTCATCCATAATCTTTAATGGAAGCCAGGTGGGATTCTATAGGACAAAAACATAAAAACAAAAGACTTGTCGAGTCTTTGGGAACCAAACAGCCCTGCCTTTGAATCTCAGCTTCCATATTTATCAGAAATATAATTCTGGAACACCAGAGAACCGGTCTCAGCCTCAGTTTCACCAGGAAGTGTGTGCTTGGCAGGGGCAGTTTAGTGATAAGACCAACTGTAGTTTTAAGTGCATGGTGTACAGTCATAATCAATAATGATATTTATTCATTCTTCGTATCTATTCCCAAGTCCCTGTGATATACAAAAAAAAAAAAAAAAAAAGGGAGCCGAGACTGGCTTGGCTCAGTGGATGGAGCGTTGGCCTGCGGACTGAAGGGTCCCAGGTTCAATTCCGGTGAAGGGCACGTATCCTAGTTACGGGCACATCCCCAGTAGGGGGCGTGCGGGAGGCGGCTGATCAATGTCTCTCCTCCATGTTTCTGACTCTGTCCCTCTCCCTTCCTCTCTGTAAAAAATCAATAAAATATATTTTTTTAAAAAGGGAATTGAGGCCACAAGATTTGAGTATTTCTCAAGACCAGCCTTCTTCCCCAAGCCCACGTGATAGAAATCAACAGGCCTACGGTTACTAAGAAGCACCATCCAGCCTTAATTTGCTCAGGAGGCTTTTTGGTAAAAACACGCTGCGTTTGAACTCATACTGTTTCCCAAGTGGGGCTGGGGACCCCATTATGTTCTTGCATTGATTGAGGCTCACCACCACCTCAGCTCCAACTGAGCCATTTCCCATTTCAACAAAAGGGGGACTTAATCCAATCAAAGAACCCGGGGGGCGGGGATGTGAGGAAAACCATCTTTCCTACCCCCGTTTTCAGGAGTCCTGTGATTTCCTTCTCTCTAGGCATAAAAGAATAATTGAAACCACAGGCTCTGCCAAACTCTTTCATTTTATAAGTGCCACGTTTTTTAATTACATTAAAATCAGATTCTTAAACAATTCACTGCAACGCCGTTCTAGTGACGCTTTAGGTCTAATCTCACATCTAGACAACAGTTATTCCAAACGCAGGGATAATTACATTTTACAGTAAGTACAATTGGTTCCTAAAATAAATAAGTCTCCAACAAATTGCATAGGGCCGTGAAGTGCTTCATAGAGCCGAGAAAAGTGAAGATTTTATCAAAGTGGGATATAAAAATTGTATATATTGATACTTGGACTGGATGATTCATTTTCCATGGGGATTTAGTCCGCGAATGTCAGAATAAATGAGCTTGGAGTGTTTTCTGCTCAAAGTTATTGAAGATGGCTGGTCGGCAGCAATAACTAATTGGTTTCCTGGCTAATTAGAAGAAATGGATAATATTGCCTAACATTCTATTCTTATTGAGATGATGTACCTGACTCTCCCTGTGAATACATTCAACTAGGCTATGCCTACAGATTGTTCTTTGAGCTTCTGTTTATCCGTGACTCAAGCTCATCACCATTTTGCCCTCATATAGGAATCTTTCCATATTACTCTAACACTTTATTCTGAACCCGCTATAATAACCCAATTATTCCTCATAACACAGAAATTGGTTTCAATTATGTTTTCCGAAGCAAAACCATATCCTTTTCTGTGGATAGTTTAAGATTCTATATTTAAAAAAGCATTCAATGAGTCATAATGGTAAATAAGAAAACGCTTAAATTAGCATTCATATCTCCTGCGTATGAAACATTCGATGGATAATTTTCTACCTACGGCAGGTTTATTTTTATGGTGGGAATTTTTAAAGGACTGATTTAACTAGCTTAACCATACTGAGAAGCATAATTTAAAATCCTGTTGAATAAGGAAAGTATTTTCAAACAGAGAGAAAGCCTCTCCAAGTTTCTTTTTGTTCATTATTCAACAAACATTGATTAAGCAACCACAGGTTGCATCGCAATGTACGACATAATTATAACCTGACCTGGCATCATTCTATTCTAGCTCTGGTGGTGATGTGAATAAGTTAACCTCTTCGGCTCTCCATTCACAGCACGTGAGGAAAAGACTATAGAAATTAAATGAATGAGTCGGTCTGAAAGTACATATGGACATGTGTATTTAGGTTTCCTTTCTCCGTGTGTTTAAAAGTGGGTTGCCAGCTAAACTGCCCTTTCTATTTCTTCAGGAGCCCGAAACTTTTAAAATAATCTTATCTCACCCAGGCAGTCCATTTTATGCTTAATCACGAGTTTCAAAATGTTTATAGAGGTGAGAACAGCAATTTACAGGATTCTACAGACATGGCGAGAGTAAACAGCACAATAAATTTGGGCAGACAAGGGGGAATTTAAGAGATGGTTTCCATTTGAGAAGCCACTTTAGACTCAGTAACACAGAATAGATTCAGGGTTTTAGAAATGGACATTAGGGCTCATGCAGGCCAGCCTTTTGCATTAGAGTCACTCGATTTTTCAAAATACAGACTCTGTCTTCCTCCCCAGAGATTCTGATTCAGTTCGTCTGGAAGGTGCCGCGAGGGGAGGCAGGCAGAAATATACTTACAGAAGCTCTGCAGAAGCCAGAGCTGAGATCCACACATTTAGTCCAGCCTCAACAGTTTTTTTGTTTGTTTGTTTGTTTTTATATTTTATTGATTTTTTACAGAGAGGAAGGGAGAGAGATAGAAAGTCAGAAACATCGATGAGAGAGAGACATCGATCAGCCGCCTCCTGCACGCCCCACAGTGGAGATGTGCCCGCAAGCAAGGTACATGCCCCCAACCGGAATCGAACCTGGGACCTTTCAGTCTGCAAGCCGACGCTCTATCCACTGAGCCAAACCGGTCTCGGCCCAGCCTCAGCAGTTTTTGCATGAGATGCTGAGGCCTTGAAAGAATAGATATCTTGCCTAAGAGCAACATAGCTTGTAACCCTTGGGGCCACGCCTAGAACCGAAATAGCCAACTTCCTAGTCTGAATCTCCACTAAACCAACGGGCACCATTTCTTCTTTGATACACGGGTTGAGATCTAATTCCCAGTCAGTGGTAGGATATCCAAGACGGCCCGGAACCCATGTGATAGGCCTTCCCTAGTGGCCTCCATACTTCCTTTCTTGCTAAGTACTGAATAAGTCTTCCAATCACACTGCAATGATTAATATACCTGTTTATTCCATATTTTAAATAAATATGGAATACTTAATTAAAACCTTTGCATCCATAAAATATGTCCTTCTGATTTTAAAGCAAGGTAAACAGTGCACTGCCTCTGGTTCCTTGAAAGGGTAGCATAGTGTTGTGGGAGGCAGTAATATAGTTTCAGAAGATTCCATTGATGGCTATTCAGAACTAAATTTTTATTAAGTTGGTCATTTCAATCCTGCCTTTTCAACCCTGCTATTTTGACCCGCCTCACACCCAAATTCCATACATTTGTCTCTATGAAGGCTGTTTAGTCTTTACCCTGAGGAATAAATACAATTTTCAGTCTTTTATCTAAATAATGTAGAAATAATCAACACAAAATACCACTGACATCAGCTAAAAGGACACATGCTTAAATATGGTCGAAATAAATAACGAGCCCAGGAATCAATATTAAAAATTAACACTAGAAAAATTAGTCATGCTGAAACCAGTTTGGCTCAGTGGATAGAGCGTTGGCCTGCGGACTGGAAGGTCCCGGGTTCCATTCCGGTCAAGGGCATGTATCCTGGTTGCGGGCACGTCCCCAATAGGGGGCATGCAGGAGGCGGCTGATCGATGTCTCTCTCTCGTTGATGTTTCCAACTCTCTATCACTCTCTCTTCCTCTCTGTAAGAAATCAATAAAATATATTTTTTTAAAAAAGAAAAGAAAAGAAAAATTAGTCATGGTAGCCCTGGCTGGTGTGGCTCAGTGGATAGAGCATCAACCTGCAGACTAAAGGGTCCCAGATTTGATTCCAGTCGAGGGCACGTGCCTGGGCTGCAGGCTCGATCCCAAGTAGGGGGCATTGCAGGAGGCAGCCGATCAATGATTCTCTCTCATCATTGATGTTTCTCTTTCTCTCTCCCTCTCCCTTCCTCTCTGAAATCAATAAAAATATATATTAAAAAAGAAAAATTACTCATGGTAGAAATATCCAATGCCAAATAAGGAATATTGAACCTCTGCCATATAACTGAAATGAACTAGAGTGCCAGAAGGAAACCATATACTTGTAAAAGGATAATCTTAGATCTACCATTAATGTTCAAACCCATGCCAATAGAAGGAACTGGACTGTGGGAAGCCACAATACTAGATCCTACCTCAGGGCCAGGCACACTGCAGGAATTAAGTAAATGCTTTTTGAATGAATGAATGAATGAATGAATGAACGAACTAAGGAGTAAATAAATGAGTGAATAAATGAAAAACGGTCCTCTTCATAGATTTGGAGGACAGATTTGTGATTCAGAGACTTCACTATAAAACAATCTGTTCAAAGCTATAGATTACTACATGAGATTTTGGAAAAGTTGGTGCTGAAGATAATGGAGGTGTCTCCCTCTGTTCATTAAAATGACCGCCAAGTCATCATTCTTACCCTTAATTTCTCAGCCTGAAAGCTAATGAGCTGTATCCGTTCCATGAATAATTGAGTTAAACCTGAAAGAGAACCACCCGCCCCCAAAGCCTCCCCACTCTCAGTTAACCGTGATTTAAGCCTTTTCCTTCTGAAGAATGTTAAGCCTCTTGCATCGCATTTGACTGACAGCCAAACGTGCCTTCCTCTGTCTTCCTTCTGGCAGGAAGAAGATGCTACTCGGGAGAGTCGCTTTAATTTCAGCGGTTACGGGATGGGTCACTGCCTCCAAGTGAAGGACGGGACGGCCGTCAAGACCACACCTGCCAACCCGCCCCCCCAGCCCCCCAAAGATGCGGACGCCATCAAGAAGAAGTTTGTGGACCGGGCCAAGAGAATCGACACGATATCCCGAGCTGCCTTCCCCTTGGCCTTCCTCATTTTCAACATCTTTTACTGGATCACATACAAGATCATTCGGCACGAGGACGTCCACAGGAAATAGATGCGCCCCTCAGACCCTGGGACCTTCGCGCCGCAGTGTTGTGCTTGTAAATACACCGTGACATTGTCTTTATATCGCTTTGATAGAGGAGGAGATGGGGGGAGGGGAGAGGGCGGGGCAGGGGGTGGGTATCCTGGCACCTAGGTCAAACGAGATAAGTGACATGGCAAAGAAGGAAAACGTTTGCACCAGATTAAGTGGTCGCAGAATCCCGTGAGCAAAATTCCCTCCATAGTCTTTAGCGCTGTTCTTTCAGATGATGCGTCGATTAGACATGATGTACAAGGTCAAGTTTTCAAAGGCAATTTGTCTTGTGGTCTGCTTTCCACTAATTCCAATACTGGAAAAGCTTCACACACACACACACACACACACACACACACACGGAAAATGCTTACCATCAGACCATAGTGACTAGCCTGTTTGTGAGTCAAGGACCAAACTCTTTTCAGAAAAAATGCTGCCTCATTTTTCAAACAAGCCTCCTGAGCTACATCCTTTCCAATGTATGTAATTAGTGTTTCGCCCGTGAAATCTTTTTGTGGCTCATAAATCCTTTCTACTCGTAGGAAAAAATCAACACTAACCACAAACAACCGGTTTCTACTCTACCGTCTGTGCAGGTGTGCATTTCAGTATCATTTTCTTTCCTGGATGTAACTTGGGGGTTTCAATCGTGTCTTGTGCGGTTGTTTAACAGTATATACCCTCTTAAAACTAATGGCCCGCTTTCTTTCAGATCCCAGTCAGCACACTGTATATTTGGTTCACTTTGGCTATATTTCTGTGTGACGTGCTCAAGTGTAATGTAGCCACTGTACCCTCACCGCCGCGGTCTGTATGAAGATGGTGTATCCTGAACGGTGTAGCTCTCAATAGCCTGAACTTCCCTTTTCTGCTCTCATTGTAGGTGTAACTAAGACTCCTAATGTCAACTGACCCGTGGTTTCTACTGTCCATCCAAGTGAATATCGTTTTAGAGATCCTTCATTAACTGAAGTAATTTTCAAACTGTACTGTGATTTTCATAACCCGTTGCCTTTTTGGTACCAGAGCTACGTGGTTTGAATCCTGGCTACATGACTTAAGTGAAAAAAAAAAAAAAGACGTATTTTTGCTTACACAGATAAAAGACAACCTGTAAACATATAATGAAAAACATCGAACTTTACATGTGTTGTAAAAGGGGCTATTTCAAACACCAGTATTTGTTCAATTACAATAAAGCTAAGTGTGCCACAGAATATCTCTAAGCGTCTTTCTGGTTTTTGCACTCAATGTGAATCATTTAAATGACAATGGTAACTTGGATTTTTGTTTCTGGTCTACCTCATAAGCTTGAAGCACTTAGATAGCTGTTATATAAATATTTACATAAATATCTATTTACATAAAAGCCCATCTATTTACATAAAAGTGACCATCGCAACCAAACAATGCCAGAACAGGCTGCGTGGGGAGACTAGGCCGGCAGGGGGAGCTAGTGAGGGGTGACAAAAGGATGGAGCAGCAGGCTGAGTGGGGCGACCAGTCCAACAGGGGGGTTAGTGAGGGGTGACAAAACAACCTGAGGGGCGACCAATGACTGAGCAGCAGGCTGAGTGGGGCGACCAGGCCGGCAAGGGCGGGTTAGTGAGGGGCAACCAAATGACAGAGGAGCAGGCTGCGTGAGGCAACCAGGCCAGCAGGGGGGTTAGTGAGGGGTGACAAAACAACCTGAGGGCGACCAATGACTG
>PVJN01034077.1:0-23008 GCA_004026805.1 Lasiurus borealis | reverse complement strand
CATCTGCCCATAAGAGAGCTGAACCTGCATTTTGCAAACAAACGGGCACAGAGAAATACAGTAACTTGTCCAGGGCCACCCAGCAGGCTGAGATTTGAAATCAGACCTTTTGGACTCCAGAGAACACACACTTTTTTTTTTTTAATATATTTTATTGATTTTTCACAGAGAGGAAGGGAGAGGGATAGAAAGTCAGAAACATCGATAAGAGAGAGACATCGATCAGCTGCCTCTTGCACACCCCACACTGGAAATGTGTCCACAAGCAAGATACATGCCCCCGACCGGAATCAAACCTGGGACCTTTCCGTCCACAGGCCGACGCTCTATCCACTGAGCCAAACCGGTTTCGGCAAGCGCACACTCTTAACCTAACTCATGTACGGGGTCCATGAGTTTGACCAAATGGCAAGAGGATTTTTCCCCCCAATCCCACTCATTGCTGATAAAAAATCAGAGGGTCCCTTTGAAATGCTCCATTATGTCAACACCTCCTCTGGTCATTCGGTCACTCCACCAGCAACTGGAGTGTAAGGGACAGTAATGGATTAACACGGCCCAGCGAGGCCCTTGATGCCCTCTGTGTTTTTCTAGGTGGAAAGGAGACTATGGGACAAAAATCCAGCACTACTTCCCGTCCAATTACGTCGAGGACATTTCAACGGTGGACGTGGAGGAGCTCGAGAAGCAGGTGAGTCTCCATTGTTGCAGGGAGAGACCTGCTAATCCTCAGGGAATCCCCTGAGCCACCTCAGTGGTTATATTTTATACACGACAGCGTGTGGTCCCCGAGGAGCCCTCAAGCAGAGTGACATGGAAATCAGGAGTGTGCCCTGAGCTGTCGTGGGTGAAAGTCACTGAGACGAGCCATCATATTTTAATCAGGTGGTTCTGGGCTGGGAAGGTTTGAATATGCAGGAGAAATCTCTCTAGGGTGAAAATGGCCAAATGGGGAATATGTCCTTTGCCTAAAGCAGCTTACGGATGAAACACATTCCGTTTGGCCAGCCAGACATTCCGAAGGAACGTGCTTGGTGTGGAGATAAGCAAGCGGGCCAAAGTGGAAGGCCTCAAGGCGCCTGGTGACACTGCACACCTGGTGACACTGCACACCTGGTTTCTGGGTCCTGCTTCCTCTTGCCCAGCAGACTCAAAGAGAAGCCACTTTCATTGTGACAGCACTATACCAGGGGTGGACTCTCTATAATGAGGGCTTTAAGGTCCTCTTTGAGCTTAAGGACTTTTCCCAGTTGGGGCAATCTGGGAAGGCTGCATGGAGGAAGGGGCATTTGAACCTTAAAAGTCAAGTTAGAGATCAACAGCAAGAGACTGACAGAAGGGAATTCCAGGTGGAAGGTACAGCCTAAGCAGAGGTGTGGTGGTGGGAATGTGATTGTGTTCAGTGTGTTCAACCTGAGGCGGAGATGTAACCCCCTTATTGTGTCTGTCCATGATGCCCCTACCCACAGAGCATTAGCCTGGTGGAGGAATGGGGTGTACAGGCAATGGGCAGATGCACAGTTCTGCCAGCTCTCCCAAGACAATGTGTTCCCTGTCTCACCTGGACCCTGGGAGGGTTCAGATGTACAGTGGGAGGTGGGGCTCCTAGAAAGCCTTAACGTCAGATGACAGAGCGTGGATGCTGCTCCCATAGAACATGGGGAGTCACAGAAGGTTCTTCTTTTTTTTTTCTTAATATATTTTATTGATTTTTTACAGAGAGGAAGGGAGAGGGATAGAGAGTCAGAAACATGGATGAGAGAGAGACATCGATCAGCCACCTCCTACACGCCCCCTACAGGTGATGTACCCGCAACCAGGATACATGCCCTTGACCGGAATCGAACCCGGGACCTTTCAGTCCGCAGACCGATGCTCTATCCACTGAGCCAAACCGGTTTCTGCTCAGAAGGTTCTTGAGTTGTGTTTTAGGAGACCAGATAGTAGTCCCATTTCGTAATAAGGTCAGCATAAAGGGTCCGGGATGTTTTTGAAATCACATCTATGGAAACGCTTCAAAACCTGCTCTAGAATTCACAAGGCACATTTTTTACAGATTGGAAAATGAATCGCCGAACCTGCTGGCACCAGCTCACTGCTGAGTCCCTATCAGTAAAATGCTTCATTAGTTAGCTCTCTCCCCTTGGACGTAGCCTGTAATGAAAAGCATTTTAAACAGTTCCACCGCCAGTGTCTCTGCTAAATGGTGTGCTTTGGAAACGGGTTGTCTTTTGTGATTATACCTGTTAAGGCTAAACGTGAGTTATGTCTTATTTCTTCGCAGATTATTGAAGACAATCCCTTAGGGTCTCTTTGCAAAGGAATATTGGATCTCAACACCTATAACGTTGGTACGTTCACACGTGGGCTGAGCCCGGATTCCCACCCCAGTCCTCCAATCTGCCCTCAGAACCACCCCCTGCAGGGTGGCGGCTCTCGCTGGGTCCTTCTAGCCTTGACTTGGATGCTCAAGTTGAGTGCTGGGCCAGGCTGGTGGCTGACTGCAGTGTCATGCCCGCTATTAATACCTGTAAAGTGCTAACATGGGGTCTGGTGCAGAGTAAGTGCTAGATGAATGTTTAATGTTGTTATTCCAAACATCATCATTTCAGAGAGCTGCCGGGGTTTCCCACGCTATTTTAAGAGCAGCTGGGCTGTTGGCCCGGCTGTGATGGAGCATGGAGTTAGGAGTGTCCGGTTGTAAGCACAGCTCCGCCTCTCAGTTGCTATGAGACCCTGGATCTGTCACTTCTCTCTGAACCTCCACTTGCTGGCTGCTCAGCTCGACATGGGGAAACCTTGGCTCTCCACCGTGGAGTCTGGGGGAGATGTGAATGCACAGCCCGAGCACACAGGCGCATACAATGGTACCAGCGATAGTCTCATCCTCTGAGCCTTCAGTACATCTGAGCCTGGCCAGACCCGCTTTTAAGTGGAGATGCAGCAGCTTCGACACGAAGGGACAGAAGGCAGTGAGAACATTCTGGGCAAGAAGCCCACTCCGCGCTCCTCTGACAGCCGTGTTTCCGCAGCTCCGTGCAGTCCACCCACACGTTAGCCTGGGCCTCTTCCCGCCAGTGTTTTTGTTGGAGAGACCTGAGCAGGGTCCTAAGCCTCAGGCAGCAATAATTCCAGGAGCTTCCTGCTTGTAGGGCCAGCTCTTTGCTTTCTCCACGTATTACCTGTTTGTTTTTTTTCTTGACAACAATCTGATAGGGTAGGTAAGAGAGGGCTTCTTGGTTCCAGTCAACAGATGAGAAAACCAAGCCTCTAAGTGACCGCAAGCCCTGCCCGAGGTCCCCAGCAAGGTCATGGCTGAGCGGAGACTCACTTGTGTTGATTTGTGTACCGTCTGCCCTGGGTTTGCAGAGCACAGGCATGTGGCTGAGTGGTTACAAAGAGGAGTATTGGAGCCTCGAGCCTCAGCTTTGCTGTGACTAGCTGTGTGACCCTCCATGTGTCACTTCTCCTCAGTGTGTCTGTTTCCTCTCCTGTAAAATGGGCGTGACAAGAGTAGCACCCCAGATTAAGATGGAACGAGATATAGTGTGTGTAATCTGCTTAGAATATTGGCTGGCATAGACAAGCCCAGAGATCTTAGTGACTAATGTTACTTGGCAGATACGTATCCTCTCGTGGCCTTCATTTTCTTACCTAGAAAACAATGTCTCCGCAGAGAGAATCTGTTCCGTGCCTCCCTCCCACCTCCTGGTGGCTGCTGGCCACCCCCGGTGTCCCTTGGCTTGTGGCCGCAGCACTCCGGTCTCTGCCTCTGTCTTTAGTGGCTGCCATCCCTGTGTCTGTGTCTCAAGTTTCCATCTTCTTTCTCTGATAAGGACACTGGCCCTTAGGTGACTCCAGAATGGCCTCAGCCTGAGATCCTTAAGTATATCTTCAAAGACCCCGTTTGCAACTGCATTCACATTCCTAGGCACCGGGGGCTAGGAGAACACAGCCCAGGCTGCTGCAGAGCTTGAGCAGTGGCCTGTGGAGTGCAGACACTGCCTGGCACAAAGCCAACATCCCTGTTGGCACTGCCCACGCAGTGGCGTTTGGGTTCGTGACAGAGTGGCTCGGGCAGCGTGCAGGCTGGTCTTTGTGGCTCTGTACCAGGCTGACCAGGGCTCGTGTTATTCTCCCACAAAGTGAAAGCCCCGCACGGGAAAAACCAGAAGCCTTTCGTCTTCATCCTGGAGCCCAAGAAGCAGGGGGACCCCCCGGTGGAGTTTGCCACGGACCGGGTGGAGGAGCTCTTCGAGTGGTTTCAGAGCATCCGGCAAATCACCTGGAAGATCGACACCAAGGTAGGCCCTCCGCTCGGCTGGGCTCAGGGGGCCTGGTGTGCTCTGCTGAGACCTGGGTGGGTCCGGGCAGCAGGAAGTGCGGGCCCAGAGGCCACACAGAGTTCAGGGAGGCGATGGGGTGGGTTCGGGTAATAGGGGCGCCAATCGTTTTGAAGAGGGAGGGATATTGGAGGCCCCCTGGAAGCTGGGGCTAGCGCAGACCTTCAGAAGTCAGAGTGTCCGCAGTGACTCTGGATGTTTGGGGCCATATTTTGACAGAGTTTTGCTTCCCTTATGCTGAGTGTTTTCTTGTCTCTAACTGAACGTTGTTCAAAGCAGGCTGGACCCCTCCTACAGCAAACGTGCCCCGAGCTCACCTCCCTGGGCCTGCGGTGGCCCTGGGAGAATGTCATCGACAGGACCCATTCTTTCCCTCTAGAACAGTGGTTTTCAATCTTCCTAATGCCAAGACCCTTTAAAACAGTTCCTCATGTTGTGTTAACCCCCAACCATAAAATTATTTTTGTCGCTACTTCATAACTAATTTGCTACTGTTATGAATCTTAATGTAAATATCTGTGTTTTCTGATGGTCTTAGGAGACCCTGCTAGCTGTTTGCGACCCACAGGTTGAGAACCGCTGCTCTAGAAGTTTGTGCTGTGGGAGAACTTCCACTCTGGATGGGTGTGGGCTTTCCAGGGTCATCCTGACCGGAGCTTAGTGTGGGGCTGAAGTGGTTTGAGAAGGGTTCTGGGTAAGAGCAGGGAGGAGGAGTTCTGGGCAGACTGGAGTTTGCATCTGGACGAGGCTGGTCTCTGGGCCTCAGTTCCCTTGCTTGCAGAATGAGGAGCCAAAAGTGAAATGAGATGAAGCGTGAGTGGTGCTCGGCTGGTGCCTGATGTACATCTAGTGCTCAGCTCACATTTAGTTACTACATGTTGTCACACCAGGAGGCCATGGAGAGGTGTAAGGTGTTGTCTGCGCCTTCCTGTGGCCATAGAACGGGGAAGAAATCGTAAGGTTTCCCATACGCACACGTGCTTCTAAGACAGGCCTTGACCCGAAGGACTGGTTTTAAAGTTCTCCCAGGGTCTCTCAGACCCTTGTGACCTCTGGTTATAGTTGATGGGTATCCCTCCTTCAGACTGGGAGCAGGCGGCAGCAGCCCGGTCTTTCCTTCCCCTGGGGGACTTCACACTTGGCCAGTCTCTGCTCTCCTTGACTCACCCTTTCACAGCCTAAAGTGATGTCTTCTTACTAAGAAGACTTTCGACAGAGAGCTAGTAGGATGAGCACCCTCCCTCGTAGGACCTGTCATCTTCCCTGCCCCAGGGTCTAGTCAGAGGCCTCACATCTGAGTCCTCATTCTTCCCTGGTCTTGTCACACCATCACCAGTTACTCAGGATGAGCTGTGGTCAGCAAGTTCCCATCTTTCCTGGTCAGGGCATCTCATTTGTCTCAGGCCTTCCATGTAGAACAGCTCTGAGGCACAAGGGGGCACCGCTGTACCCAGGTTCCTTTGAAAGATCATTTTCCCCTGACTTCTTCCAGGTGTGTTCTCATTGCCGGTTGAATGGTTGTCATCATGAACTGAACGGCACCACTGGCCAGCATGTGACCCTCCTAAGCATGTTCTAGTATTTGTGATTCTGGGCCCTAAAGCTGAGAATGGAGAAACACCAGTGACGAAGCCCTCAGCAGTTGTTCTTCATAGACTTTATTCTGAGGCCCCCGAACCTCCCCTGAAAGTGGTCTGAGTGCGGGGCTCAGTGGTACAGGCATGGCGACGGCACCCTCCTGCACCCGGTGCATCCTGGCTCTCCGCCGCTATCCATGGAGGGAAATGTGACTTCAAAGGTTCTCTGCCCCTTTCTCTCCTCTCCTGCATAAGGCTTCAGACATTAAGCCTAGCTGTTCAAGGCTGCTGTTCTCTGTCTTTGATCTACATTCCTCTTTAATTGGTTTCTATAGCTGCTAAAATTTCATGAGAAAAGCTTTTTAAAGTCTTATTATACTAGTATGTGAAGGTTAAAAGAACCAGGAGTCACTGGAATTGATGGAGTTTTGCTCTGGGCACAACCAGCTGTAAGAAGAGCTGGTTCGGGAACAGGAAGGAGGCCCGCTCCTGCCTTTGGGTGACCAGGGTGAGGCGAGCTCTCAGCTCACTGCAGGGACCTCCTCACCGAGGCTTCACTGCTGAGCCTGTGCCCATAAGAACACACTCAGGGACTGTAATTTTACCCAGTCCCTGGGCTCCTTCAGTCCACGGCACCAGATCCATCTGGTTAGTGACTTTCCAAAGCCTGCCCATGCAGCGGGTTGTGGCTTCATATTCTGAGATGGCCTGGCGGGCAAATCTTGCCACTTTTTAGAATAATTGTTATAAGATTTTGAGGAAGCCAGTGGTATTTCATCTTAAACTAATAATGTCTCCTGCTAAGGTTGGAAAAAGGGAAGCCCATAGCTTGTTATTGCTCTGTGCTTTGTGAGACCGAAGTTCTATAATTCACTACAGAGAGGTCCCTCCCACACACACATTTAAAGCGATTCTGTTGTCATTAGAAGTGAACTGTGTTGTCGCTGGGGTTTTCGGTCTCCAAACCACCCCGTGGTGAAACCACCCAGAATACGAAGCCAAGTTGATACACAAGGTTCAGGAGAAAACACCTGAAGTCCGAAAACAAGGCAGGCTTCTGTTCTCCTCATGGCGTTTTGCTATTAATGATGTGGCTGACATCTTTGCCACTTATTCTGGCCCATTCCACCTACAACCACCCCTTCTAGCCCTGCCATTATGGCTTGCATTCAGGAAGTGTGGAAAGGGCTGGTGAAAGTTAGGCATGCATAGCTGAGCTAGAACAAATTTTGGAGGCTTACAGTCACGTTCTAATCTGTCCTGGTGATGTACTGCTGGGGCTCATATAAAAGTCTTTGCCAGTCATTGCCAAGGTCCGCTTTGGTCCCCGGATTTATGTGAGCGCTTATGGGTCAAAGGCATTCTTAGAGAAGAAACCAGGTCCCACAACCGCTTAAGTAAAGAGTGGACTTTTTCTATCTTTTGCCTGGGGACATTTCTGAGTGGCCCTACAAGCCTGGAGGAGTGCTAAGGAGTGCTGGAGAAATCCAGGAAGGCTTCCTGGAGAAGGAATGATCTGGACAGGGTCTAGGAGGAGGGAACTGATGGAATGCAGAGGAGAGAGGAGCCAGGAGATCACTGCTGTGAATCAGGGGATATGGGATGTGAACTCCGGGGCATTTTAGAGAAATCAGAGGCAGGAAGAGGCTGCGCACACTTCCTCAGCCTCAGAGGAGAGGGGTTCGGGGGACAGCAAGTTATAAGAAGGATGCTGTGGTCTACGGAGCCCAGGAGGACATGAGGTCATGGGCTTGGACAACTAGAATTGGAGGAGCTGTCACAGTGGTTTTAGGGGAAATGATAAGACAGGGAACAGAAAGGTAAGGAGAGTGGTGCGGTGACAGACACCAATCCCGGGTGGAAATAACTTGGTTAAGAAATTTGGCGGGAAGAGGAAGAGAGGAGGGGCAGGGGCAAGAAAAACATTCACCCATGTCCAAGATCTGAGCATGCAGGAGGGCCAAGAGGAGAGGGGAACCAGAGGGGAGGAAGGCATGCCAGGCGAGCTGGGGTGATGGGAATTTGCAGGTGCTGGCTTGAGGTCTGAAACTAAAGACAGTTGGCCCCCAACAGGAGAACAACATGAAATACTGGGAGAAGAACCAGTCGATCGCCATCGAGCTCTCAGACCTGGTCGTCTACTGCAAACCAACCAGCAAGACCAAAGACAATTTAGGTACGGTCTCCCATGACTGCCCCCGGACACGGTAAAAACTCACTTCATCTTTGTGTCTGGCCCTGTCAGAGGGCACAGTGAGTGTGGTTCCTGCTCCTTCTGAACTACTCTAGGTGGGGCTTTGTCCTGAATTAGTCCTTAGGGCCATGGTGCTAGTAACAGGCCCTTCTGATAGCTTTGGAGGAAAACCCTCTCAGAGGGAAGGCTGTTAGTTTCCTCCTGTTTCTATAACAAGTTAACTACAGTGGTACCTTGAGACACGAGTGCCCTAACATACGAGATTTTTGAGATATGAGCCGTCGAGCGAGTGATTTTTGCTTTGAAATATGAGCAACAGTTGAGATACCAGTAATCATGCGGATTGGCCAGCTGCACACGACCCACCAGTTTACCGGGACTTGAGCGTCTCATAGCGTCTCTGCCTCAAGGTTACAGAACCAATTAAACTTGTATCTCGACGTACCACTGTACAAACTTGGTGACTGAAAACAACAAATATTTATACTCTGGCCTCCTGAAGTCAATATCTCTGGGCTGTGGGCAGATTTCAGCCACTCCCTTCAGGGAAGAATATGTTCCTTGTCGCTGCCAGCATTCCTTAGCTAGTGGTTGTGTCACTCCAATCTGCCTCTCAGTCACATGGCCTTCTCTTCTATGAAGTCAAAGTATCTCCCATTTATAAGGACCCTGTGGTTACAGTGAGAGCGAAGATAATCTCCCCATGATAAGCTCCATAATTTAATTATATCCGCAAAGACCCTTTTGCCATAAAAGGCTGCCTATTCACAGGTTCCAGGGATCAGGATCCTGGGGGGCTAGTATCCAGCAAAGGATTAAAAAAATGGCTCTTCTACCAAATTCTCTAAAGTAGCCGATCTTAGAATGAGCCCATTCCCATTCTTTTCCCCCTTTCTTTGAGCAGACCCTATGACTGATCTCAAGAACTTGTGATTCCAGAGAAACAGCCCTAAACCCCTGAGCTAGTGGTCACTGGGAGACACCTCCACTTCGCAGGTTTATGGGCTGTCCCACCACAGCTGGATAAGAAGTAGCAAAGCTCATCCAACAAAGAATTGTTGGCATATTCCCATCCCTCACCCCCTCCTCCTCTATAGCTCCTCCTGTGGGCACTCCATTCTCCCTCCACCAAGAGGCTCGGTTTACTCACTTGTATCTATGGCACCTTTGAAGAGAAAGCACTCCTAAGATCTGCTACGTGCCGACTCCTGAGGCTATCCCCCCTCTCTATAATTGTACCATTTTTGTGTTTTCTTGTGCAAGGCTGCCGGTAATTTTAAACAAAAGGAAAAACCACAGTGATCCTAGATGAAAAGGTGGCGGGAACACTCGGCACTTTTAATAGCTAGGCTCCCCGAAGCGCAGGAGCCCGTAGCAGCCCCAATTATGGCAAGATCATCAGAACCACGTGCGCGCCTTGTCTCAGAGATTCCTGCTTTCCTTTTATAAGCGTCTGCGCTAAGGAAACGCAGGAGACACAAAAATAAATGGTGCCTCTGTCCCTGTGTGCAGAAAATCCCGACTTCCGAGAAATCCGCTCCTTCGTGGAGACCAAGGCCGACAGCGTCGTCAGACAGAAACCCATCGAGCTCCTGAAGTACAATCAGAAGGGCCTGACCCGTGTTTACCCCAAGGGACAGAGGGTGGACTCCTCCAACTACGACCCCTTCCGCCTCTGGCTGTGCGGCTCCCAAATGGTGGCGCTCAATTTCCAGACTGGAGGTAAAGGGCTGCTTGTGGCCACCAAATCTAAGATGATGGTGGTGTCAGTCTGCTGGGGCCACCGAGGGGATGTGGTGGCCAGAGCATGCGATTTGCTTGAGGAACAGGTTCAACCAGCATGCGAGGGTGAGGGCCATCAGTTGAACAGAGTGATTGAGGGAACTGATGAGCGCGCCTGACACGAGGCACTCGTATTTGGCAGGTTCCATGATGCAAGTGATGACACTGAGCGAGTCTGGATTGAGAGAGAAAGGAAATGCATTAGCTCATGTAATTAAAAAGCTCAGGGGTTGCGTCAGCTCCAGGCACAGGGGATGAAGGTGCTCAGTGATTTTTCTCAGCGCTCTCCTCCTCTCCTGGTGCATCTCCGAGGACTCCATGCTGGGAGAAAGCAGCATGCAGAACTTGACACAAATGGTAGCATAAATTACAGTGCTTTTCACTCTAAGTGTTGGTTAAGCCTCTTCTGGCGATCTGTTCGTCAGTAGCGTCCTCTCTCTGGCTTTTATGCCCGTGTAGGATTCCACTGACGAGAACCATCATTTATTCAGCTGCCCCCCTGCTGAGGCACATTTAGGTTACTCCCCATCTTTTGCTATTCCAGATGGCACTGCCTTCTGTAACCTTCTGTGAGCATCCCGTCACAGATGCGGCGCTGCATCTGTCAGACAGTTCGCAGGCAGGCAGGGCGCGTCAAACATCGCTAGCATTTTGATCAACTTGGCCCTGAGGACGACAATTGAACACCTGTATCCAGTGGCGCTTGAGCTGAGACACTCGGCCACACACCTCCCTAGAGAGTGTGCGTGCGGTTGCAAACTGGTAATGCATTTGAATGCATCCTTCTGGCATAACTCCGTCAACTTGGTTTTATCACACTTTCTAATCTGCCCACCTGATTGACAGATGAAAACTGCTGTCACCTGTCACTGAAGCTTCCCTCATTGGTTTTGCTCTTATGAGTCACAAGAGCAGCTTCTCATGTATTGAGGAAGCACTTGCTTTTGCCTTTTACGAACTGTTCATGCTTCTAACCCAGCTGTTCTAATGGGTGTAGGTATTTATAGCACACATGTATCAGATCTCTTAGTAGGTTAACTTTATATGTACACGGTGTCCCAAAAAATGTACACACTTTTTCTGATAGCTCCATTAATGTTTCTTTTCAGATTTAACCATTGGGAATGAA
Source organism: Lasiurus borealis (assembly GCA_004026805.1). NCBI lineage: Eukaryota > Metazoa > Chordata > Mammalia > Chiroptera > Vespertilionidae > Lasiurus > Lasiurus borealis. Next base: position 11,983 of record PVJN01034077.1, on the reverse strand, counting down.
TGATTATTCAAAGTGTGTGTACGTTTTTGGGGGACACCCTATATTTGTCATTTGAATTAAAACATGCTGTGGAAAAAAAAATCATTCTAACTTTCGTGGAAATTTTTTCCTATGTAGACATCTTTAGCTTTAAGTAGTTTTTAATTATTTAATGTTTCATACTTGGAAAGGTGTTTCCTGGTCTGATAACTTTTTTTAAAAAAGTTCATATTTTTCTCCCAGGATTATGAGTTTTCAATGGATTTTTAAAAAAAATCTATACTTTGAGTTTAGATATCTTAACTGGCTTACATTATTTTTGGAAAAATGAGCAAATCATTCCCCATCTGACACCGCCTGGCCCAGCCATTTCCTGCCTGACTTCCATCAGCAGTGCCCTTTCCTTCCCAGACAAATACATGCAGATGAACCAGGCCCTGTTTTCACTCAACGGGAGGACCGGCTACGTCCTGCAGCCCGAGAGCATGAGGACGGAGAAGTACGACCCCATGCCGCCGGAGTCCCAGAGGAAGATTCTGATGACCTTGACCGTCAAGGTAAGGCCACACTCTCCTTCCTCACCCAGGGAGCCAGGGTCTAGTGACGCCTGTCATTTTGTTTAAACCATCACATGGTTTGAGGATCTAAATTACAGTGCACCTCAGAGGAGAGAGGGAAACCCTCTTATATCCATCTTGGACACCTTACCCATGTCATCTGCGAGGCTAAGGTATTAATCCAGCTCTTGCAGGGCTCAGGAGAGTATCTGAGTCCAGTGAGGACAGATTCTGGCCAGAAATATGGACGGGAGTGTTTGTCCCCACAATGGCCATATTTAAGGGTGAAAACTTCTTAAAATTCATTAAATATTCAGAGACTATATTGTTTCTTTATAAGAATTTTTATTTTTTTCCTCCTTTGGAAACTATGCAAGGAAAAAAAAAGTTGCATTTCTCTTAAGATTAAGGAGGGAGAAAAATGAAGCATTTGCAACCAAAGGCCTTTAAAAGAAAATCAGACACACTCTGCCATCCTTTCCTGAGAGCTGGGATTCAGCCATTAAACGCTCTCTCTGTGGTTGAGCACCTGGGCATGGGTGGATGTGATCTTGTGCTCAGGTGAGGCCCTCCTGTTGATTCTGATGGCCTGGGCGCTCTGCTCCTAGCTCACCTTAACACAGGGTAGGGAACATCTGGCCCTGCCAAGGCATTAGGGGGTAGTTAATTAAATGTTTGATCAAATATAGCAGGCTAATTGTTAAGTTGATAATTTTGTAAGGCTCGCGAATGGTGTTATAAATATCCAAATGGCCCTTGGCAGGGAAAAGGTTCCCCACCCCCGTCCTAACAGCTGTAGGAATCCACCTTCTCAGCCACACGAAGGGAACAGTGGTGGGATCCACTTGACAAGGTTGTCAGGACCTCTCCAGTGAAGAAAGGAGGCTCCTTTGAACTCACGTGGTCTGACCCTGGAATCCACCCGCGCTCCCTGCCAGCCCACCCACGCAGTTCGTTGGCTCTTGCCAGGACGGGTCTGGGTGAACTCCAGTACTTACTTGCCTCTGGAATCCTAGGTTCTCGGGGCTCGCCATCTCCCCAAGCTCGGGCGAAGTATTGCATGCCCCTTTGTGGAGGTGGAGATATGTGGAGCCGAGTATGACAACAACAAGTTTAAGACGACGGTTGTGAGTAAGTCGCCTGGGTACCTCCTTCGCTTAAACTTCAAGCAAGTTGAGTCGCATGTTGGGCGGGTTTGGAAGGCACTTTGCTTGGCCATGTCTTTTCCTTCGTCCCTTTTGCTCACCGTGGTTCAGCCTGGGGAGGGGAATCGGGGCCACGTGACCAGTCGGATTGTAGCCCTTGCTGCGATGCTCTGTCCCTAACGCAGGCCGCAGGGCCCTTGCTCTGTGCCACAGCCCCACCCGCTTCGTCTCCTGAGCCCAAGCCAGGAGCAGAGACCCAGAGGATGTGATACCTGAGCCGCAGGCTGCAGCCTCACCCGGGGGACCTTTGCCCACAGAGGGCAGGGCCACCGAGGAAACGCTTGTGCTTCCACTTTAAGCCAGGAAGACACCGTGACCTGGGGGGCTGGGGTCACTGCTCCTGGTGACAGGCGACTCAGTGGCAGCTCGCACGCTAACCAGTGACACTGGCGTTGGTGGAGGGTGGCAGGTTCCCCCCCCCCCGACAGCCTCAGAGCCACGCTGGCTCTACCTCTTCAGACAGCTTGACCCACCCCCTCTCCCTCTCAGCTCTTCGTGCCCCCCTGTTCCATCTCTGCTGCGGCCTCCTTTCCCTCCCGCATCCCGGGGAGTTGGGATGGGAACTGTAGAAGGGGTCTCCCCCCGCCTTACTCAGGCCTGGGACAACTGCTTTACCACGATTGCCGCTGGGAAAAAGATTATTCCTGTTTTCTCAGAGGCAGATTTACACAGTTGCTAAGGGGATTCAAAGCCCAGCCGGTGAATGTAAAGATGGTTTTCCCAGGAAGGGGCAGGACGGATGGCGTCTTTAATAAGCTTTGGTCACCTTCCAGATGACAATGGCCTAAGCCCTGTGTGGGCTTCAACGCAGGAGAAGGTGACGTTTGAAATTTACGACCCAAACCTGGCGTTTCTGCGCTTTGTGGTGTACGAGGAAGATATGTTCAGCGACCCCAACTTCCTCGCTCACGCTACGTACCCCATTAAAGGAATCAAATCAGGTAAGCGGCTTCTCATTAAGAGGGTCGGCTTGGCTAGCATTGCTCTGTGGTCTGTGCTGCTGGATTAAAAACCATTTTTCCTGGTTTTTGTTGTTTCACTGCAAAACCGATTAGGGAGCTTGGGCATCTGATCTCGTGGTAGTTCCCGTGGGCTGGCACACGTGCAGGCCCGGGGAAGGTGACGGAATTGGACTGGGAGTGGATATTCCACCTGGCACGGCGGTGTGATTTCATTTGGGAAGGTTAGAAGCTGGTGCCTGTCCTCAGCCAGGGGCTTGCATCTAGCTGGGCCTCCCACCCTCACCCGGGCTGGGAAGGCGGAGGCCCGTCAGCAGTGGAGTGAATTCCCGTCACAGGCCAGCGGTCTGCCTCGTCCAAGGCAGCGGGGCAGATTGCTGAAGCGTCAAGGCTTCACTTGCCTCTTCCACGGGCTGATTGATGTTTTTTTCCAATTGTAACTTTCTTCCATGCTGACCAAAACACAAAAACCCTTATACAGTGGTACCTCGACATACGAGTTTAATTCGTTCCGTAACCTTGAGGCGTGGGAAACTATGAGACCCTCGAGTCACGGTAAACTGGTGGGTCGTGTGCAGCCGGCTGATCCGAGAGATTACTCCTATCTCAAATGTTGCTCGTATTTCGAAGCAAAAATCGCTCGCTCGACGGCTCGTATCTCAAAAATCTCGTATGTTAGGGCACTCGTATCTCGAGGTGCCACAGTACTTTGAGAAGGGGCATTTTGTATTTGCCTGGGACCAAGCTGGATCATGTGACCAGCTATTGGGAATGGGGAGACTGAGTTCCGCAGCTCCAGGCTGGACAGACGCCCCCAGGCGGGAGGGGATTTGGGGCAGAGGAGCTTGGTGCCGCTTCCTTGTATAGTTTATGGAGAACGTAGCCAAACAGATCCTCACTTGATGTTGAATTCCCTGCTTCCCCTTTCTTAGGATTTGAGACATAAGATTGTATAGATCCTTCTGGTTTCCTCATGAGGTCACTGTTTCCCTGTTTTCTAAGCATTCTTTTCTGGATGTTGTTTGGAAACTTTTGGTCCTTTTTCTGGGGGTCTTCCGCCTCCCCGCCCACACACCCCGAAACGTAGAACAAATTGGATATTCCCTACATTTCTTAGATGATAAAAGTCTGATCATTTCCATCACTGGGCAGGCATGCTGGGGGCTCTGGTTAGAACATGCAGATCCATGAGCCCATTCTTAGGTGTGGATTCAGCTGGTCCAGGCTGGGCCCTAGGAATCTGCGTGTTTAGCCAGCTCCTCAGACGGATCCCAGGAGAAAACTGAGCTAGACTGAGGCTGCCCATCTTATTACCATCAAGGAAATAAATGAGTAGATTAAACAAGAACCCGAGAAATGTTTAAACTGCCTGCTTTTTAGCACTTTAGAAATATCCCACTTCCTAATTCACTCTAAAAAGGACAGCAAACGCTCATTTGTAAGTCCCAGAGGCCTGATATTGTAGAACCCCTCTTGGTTATCCTGCCCACCACATTAAACCCAGCAATTTAGGTGCAGTTCTTAACTTGGTAATTTGCCTCTTTTACAATAAATAAGGATTAGGACCAATTCCTTCTTATGGTAACTGCCCATGTCCACCTGGCATGTGGACTCACCCAGCTGTTACTTACGTCCCCTGAAGGCTAAGGGACATGCGCACCGCAGCCCCTCCCAGGGCCTTGGGGAGGTGAGAGCTGATGAACCCTTCTTACCTGCCGCCACGCTGCGTGGAATTAACTAGAAAATGCCAGGGCTTAGCTTGGAGATTTAAAAAACAAAGACTAAAACTTCAAGGAGGATAGAAACGATGACTCCCCCTGTTCCAGCGTCTGACAATGCCTGGCACATCCATATTCATGGAGGAAATGAAACAAAGTGAACCACCCTTTGTGCGGCAGGCATCGGGGGCCTTCTGAACTCCAGAATAAACTTTGCCCATTGTCATTAGGGAGGCGCTTAAGCTTTTAAGCCAGCTGGAGCTCGGGAAGGAAGGAAAACATTCATTGTGTGAGGTGCCTTAAACTCTTTCCCCTTTAATCCTCAGAGCGATCCGATGAAAGGTTTTATCACCTCTGCTTTTTAAGTAGGAACACTTTGGGGCCTGGAGATGTTAATGAACTTGCTCAAGGTCACACACCTGGAAGACTGCGGGCTGGATCCAAACCCAGGAATGTCTGACCTCAAACCCTGTGTTCCAGCTGTCCAGGCCTCCTCTACTCTTCCTCAGCCAAGATACTGCTCGTCCTTCAAAGGAAGTCTCGAGTTCCCTTTCCTCTGTGACACAACTAGAAACAAACTGTTTTTAAAAAATATATTTCATTGATTTTTTTACAGAGAAAGGGAGAGGGATAGAGAGCCAGAAACATCGATGAGAGAGACATCGATCAGCCGCCTCCCGCACACCCCCCAGTGGAGATGTGCTCACAACCAAGATACATGCCCCTGACTGGAATCGAACCTGGGACGCTTCAGTCCGCAGGCCGATGCTCTATCTACTGAGCCAAACCGGTTTCAGCCAAACTCTGTTTTTGGTGAAACTGGCAAACACCTTTCAGTCCCAATTCCCAGTATACATGAAGGGCTGCTTGTATCCATGAGACCTGGACAGTGAGGGGAGGTACACGGAGCTGGAGGCAGAGGGGACAGAGCCCACTCTTCTCCAAATCCGGAGGCACATGCCCCACTTTACTTGGAACCATGTTAGTGGAGGGCACGGGCTGCCTGGCAGCCTCCCCAGACACCCTGGAGCACTCAGATTCTAGGACAGTCCGTCAACAGAGACTGCCTTCTTCCCCACTGTCCACAGACCAGCTCCTTAGAGATTCAGGATTTCGGGCCCTACTCCAGCCCTCCTGACTCAGAATCTGCATTTTAAGAAGGCCCGCAAGTGGTTCACACCTTCTTTCAAGTTGAGGAAGCATAAAGCTAGCCTGCAAGAATTCTCTGGGGATCCAGGCAAAAGTCACTAAGCTACAAACCAACAACAGAATTCCCAACACCTGTGTAAAGGGCAGATAGGACAGAAAACTTGTCTACAGCGGAATTCCAGGAGAACAATGTCCCCAAAATCCTCCAGGGAAGAGACTAAGACTTGGGAGTTTTAAACCCACTCGCTGGCACTCAGGCATAAAATTAAAGGACGGATGCATTCAAACATGTACAGTTCAGGGATTATATGTCCCAGGAGTTCATACTGAAGAGAACAAAGAAGACACATTTACCAGCCAAAATATCAACAGAAAAATTCAGTAAAAGGGTGGTGAGAATTGAACGTTTTTTTTTTCTTAATTGTGCATTTCATTGTATCCATTTTATATCAGAAAAAGAACACAATAAATGTTAAGCACTAATTAATGAGATGCATGCTGACATATTCTGGGGAAGTGTACAGATGTCTTCATCTTATTTTAAAATACACACATGATAGCCTGGTGGATGGAGAAATATGATAAAAAAGGTATAGTAAAAGGTTAATGATGAGATCTAGGTAATGGTTATACAAGTGTTCCTTATATTATTCACTTCTAGCTTTGCTATATAAATGTCAGAAAAATATAGCCAGGCCTCCCTTTGTGGGAGAATTATGGTTATAAAATGGAACATGCATTATACACCATGCCAGGGTAGAAATAATGCAGTTTTACCAAATTTAGGGGGAGAAAAGGTATACAGAATTGTGTAAGCATGCCAATATCCTCATCTTAAGCAGTGGAAAGCACATGATTTAATAGATACTATTCACAGGTTACTAGTAGTAAAAGAGAAATTGATGATGATTCTTAACAAATCAAAACCTGAATGATGAAATAACGGGAGTCCCTAATTTGAGTATTGCTTGTCCTGAGAATCAGTAGGTAAAATGCAAATAAAAAGCTTTCAAGTCGGAGAGGCAAGCCCAGGATGGTATGTAGGTGGATGCTGAGCTTGCCTCTTTCCAAGAACACTTCAAAACGTTCATGTGTGTTTAGGATAGTTCTTGAGAGACAACGGTGAACCAACTGAACGGCTTCTACACAAGCAAGAGAAACGGGCCACATAGAGGAAACTGGGGTGCCGTGACAGCTCGCTGGGAGCTGAGGAAACAACACGGGACCACAGGAACAAGGGGGTGCCATTGCTTACGTTTCCCCTAAACCGGGACGTGGGCAGGAGCTGCACCCGGGTTCTCTGGCTGACCTGCAGGCCCAGCAGAAAGAGAAAGGCACCATGGTATGCAAACCAGATTGGCTCCTCCATCAGGAGATCGATCCAGTGGGTGCAACAGGTTGCTGCATACACAAGGGACTCCCCCTGTCCACAGAGACCTAGCAAAACTTTGCAGTTTCTATACACCCCAAGCAGAGTGATAGGGTCCTCTTGTATGCTGTTCCCCAGGTGGGGCAGTCTTTAATGCAGAGTCATTAGGGCCTACAGAATAGTCCCGCCCAAACCCTGCCCCAAGGGTGGACAATTAAAGCAACAGGGCATGCACACAGGGCCGCTGGTGCAGGTGAGCACGAGGAGCTGTACTGCCATCAGAGGGAGCAGAACAGCAAAATGCATACACACACACCTGCCCCACCCAGAGACGGGGCAGACTGGTGGGGCATTAAGATACAGGCATGGAAAGCAGCCCCACCCAGGCCCTGACCTTGTTCTGATCACAGAGCAACAGGGCACACCAAGAACGTACCTAGCAGTCCCATCTACATCAGGTAGCCTCACCCAGATTAGAAGGGCAAGGAAGCACCCACAGCAGACTGGCTCCGCTTGGAACTTATTATTCAGGCCAGGAGACACGCAAGGCACCTCACACGCCTGCTGTGAATACTACTGGACTGCCAAAGCTATTCAACCCCTAGTCACACAGAGACCGCTCTTTCAAGATTGGGAGGGATATTCTATCCAGCTCATAGGAACAAACACAGAAAGTCAAAAAATGGTGCAACAGAAGAATTTGCTCCAGATGAAATAAAAATCTCCAGAAAAAACACACACAAACAAAAAACAACCAATGAAATGGATATAAGTAATTTGCCTGATAAATAATTCAAGGAAATGGTCATAAGAAAGCCGAGGAACTCAGCACCTCCTCTGAGAAAATGTAATGAAGAAGCAATCAGAGATAAAGAATACAGAAGGAATTGACAACAGATGAGTTAATACAAAATAATGGATTAGCTATCTGGAAGACAGAATGGAAGAAATCATCCCATCAGAAAAGCAGAATGAAAAATTTTTTAATGAGGATAATATAAGATCTTTGAGATAATACCAAACATCTTAATATTTGCATTATAGGGAGTCCAGATGGGAAAGAAAGAAAAAATGGGGCAGAGAGAATATTTGAAGAAATAATGTCTGAAAACTATCTTAATTTAGCAAAGGAAACAAACATCCAGATCCAGGAAGCAAAGAGAGTTCCAAAGAGACCCCTAGCAAGATATATTGTATTTAAAAAAGGTAAAAATTAAGAATGAAAGACACTCTTAAAGGCACCAGGAATGAAACATCAAATCACATATAAGGGAAACCCCATAAGGTTATCAGCTGATTTCTCACAAGCAACTTTACATGCCAGAAGGTAGTGATGAAGATATTTAAAGTGCTGAAAGAAAAGGATGTATCCAACTACTGTGCTGTACATGAAATTAATACAGAATACTAGTCAATATGAATTATAATTGAAAAATAAAATACTAAAAAAAAAAGGAATCGGTAACCTAGAATATTGTATCTAACAAGGTTATCATTCAGAGTTGGAGAGTAAAAGATAGTTTCCCCAAAATTTTACAACCAGTAAAATGGCCTTATAAAAGAGATGTTAAAGGGTTTTTTTCTTTATGCAAAAAAGTAAAGGCCACAACCAGAAATAAATACAGGAAAGAAAAATTTTTCACTGGTAAAGGGAAATATATAATAATCACAGTCAATTCACCACTTAAAAAACTAATATGAAGGTTAAAAGACAGTAGTAGCAAAATTAACTGTAACCACTATAAATAAGAAGGGGCTACACTAAACAAAAAGGCAGAAAACATGATATTAAAAACAGAATTGGGGGAGTAAAAATATAATCTTTTCAGAATATGATGGAACTTAAATGCTTATCAGCTTAAAATAGACCAGTGGTTGGCAAACTCACTTTCAACAGAAAATGCCAAAGCTATTCAACAAATATCAACAGTAAAACAATTGAAATTTCTTTTGAGAGCCAAATTTTTTAAACTTAAACAACTTCTAACACCACTTCTTCAAAATAGATTTGCCCAGGCCATGGTATTTTGTGGAAAAGCTACACTCAAGAGGCCAAAGAGCCATATGTGGCTCACAAGCTGCAATTTGCCAACCACTGAAATAGACTGATCTATCTATTTACCTATCTACCTACTTACCTACACACAGATAATTAGATAGATAGGTAGATAGATATATAGATATGAACCTTATGGTAGCCATAAACCAAAAAAAATACAAAAAACCCCCCAATAAATTAAAAGGAAAGAGATCAAGAAGAAAAAAGGAGCCACAAAGAACAAAACAACAAAACTATATCAATAGGCACATACTTATCAATAATTACTCTGTGTAAATGGACTAAATGCTCCAATGGAAAGACATAGGGTGGCAGAATGGGTAAGAAATCTTGACCTGTCTGTACGCTGATTCCAAGATATGTTAGATTGAAAAGCACATACAGACTGACAGTGAAGGGATAGAAAAATATATTCCATGCAAATAGTAACAAAAAGAAAGCTGGGGTCACAATACTCACATCAGGCAAAATAAACTTCAAAACAAAGAATGTAAAAAGAATGTAAAAAGAAACCGAGAAAGGGGTCAACCCAAAAAGAGGATATAACAATTGTAAATACCTATGGACCCAACATAGAAGCACCCAAGTATATAAAGCAAATGTTAATGGACATAAATGAACAGTAATACTTTAGTGGTTGGCGACTTTAATATTACACCAACCTAAGCGGATAGATCATTCAGATAGAAACTTAATATAGAAATAATGGCCATAAATTCCACAGTAGGCCAGTTTGATTTGATAGACATTTAAGAGCATTTCACCCCAAAATTTTAACTACTCATGGAGCATTTTCCAGGATAGATCACATACCTACAAGGCCACAAAACGAGCCTCAGTTAATGAGAGAAGATTGACATTATATCAACATATTTTCTAACTACAATGGCATGAAACTAGAAATCCACTACTGGAAGAAAACTGGAAAAATCATAAATACATGGAGATTAAACCACATGCTTCTAAACCAGTGGGTCAAAGAGGAAGTCAGGAAGGAAATCAAACACTACCTGAGACAAATGAAAATGAAAATACAACCTTACAAAATGTATGGGATGTAGCAAAAGCACTTATTACAGGAAAGTTTCTAGCTACATAGGCCTAGCTTAAGAAAGAGGAAAAATCCCACATATCAATCTTAATTTGCACCTAAAGAAACTAGGAAATGAGGAACAAACAAAACCCAAAGTAAGTAGAAGGAAGGAAATAATAAAGATCAAAGTGGAAATAAAAGAAAAACAGATTCATGAAAATAAGAGCTGGTTCTTTAAAAAGATAAATAAAATTGGCAAGCCTCTAGCAATACTCATTAAGGGAAAAAAGAACACAAATAAAATAAGAAATAAGAGATTATAATCAATACCACAGAAATACAAAGGATCATTAAAGAATACTATGAACAATTATATGCCAACAAATAAGAAATTGATGAATTTCTAAAAATACAAGCTTCCAAGACTAAACCAGAAAGAAACAGAATCTGAACAAACCAATTATTAGCAATAAAACTGAAACATTTAATAAAACTCCCAACAAACCAAAGCCCCGGATAAGATGACCCCACAAGAAGAATTAGTACCTATCCTTCTCAAACTATTCCAAAAAGTGAAAAGGAAGGAATACTTCTAAACTCTTTCTACAAGCCAGCATAACCCTTATGCCAAAATCAGACAGACACCAAAAAAGAGAATTACAGGCCAATATCTCTGATAAACATGGATGCCAGATTATCAACAACAACAAAAAACACAAATTTAACAGTGTTTTAAAAGAATGTACACAATGATCAAGTGGAATTTATAGCAGGGATGCAAGAGTGGTTCAACATCCATAAAACTAGTACTGTGATTCATCACATCAGCAAAACCAAGGATAAAATTCATGATATCAATAAATGCTGAAAAATTTCATAGAATTCAATATCCATTTATGATTTAAAAAAACCTCTTAACAAAGTGGGTATAGATGGAGCTTAACTTGATCAAGACTCTATATATGACAAGCACACAACTAACATCATACTCATTGGTAAAAACATGAAAGTTTTTCCTCTAAGATCAGGAATGAGATCAGGATGCCCACTCTCACCACTACTGTACAGTATAGTATTGGAAGTGCTAGCCACAGTAGACAAGAAAAAGAAGTAAAGGTACCCATATTAGAAAGAAGTAAAACTCACTGTTTATAGATGATACAATACCATATATAGAAAACCCTAGAGAATCCACCCAAAATTAATAGAAATAATAAAGGAATTCAGTACAGTAGCAGGATACAGAATATACAGAAATCTGTCACATTTCTATACATTAATAATGAATGATCATAAGGAGAAATTAAACAAGCAATACCATTTATAATTGTATAAAAAGGATAAAATACCTAAGAATAAATTTAACCAAAGAAGTGAAAGACCTATACTCTGAAAACTATAAAACACTATAGAAAGTGAAAAAGACCTAAATAAATGGAAGGATATTTCATGCTCATGAATTGAAAGGATTAATACACAATTAAAATGACCATACTACCCAAAGCAATCTACAGATATAGTGTAATTTCTATCAAAATAACAATGGTTGCCCTGGTTGATTTCGCTTAGAGGTTAGACTTGCAAGAGATGATATAACATTCATGGGCCCTAGGAATTATCCACTTAAAAATTAGCCTGCATGCAATATACAGATTTTGTAATGTAGAAATCCACACCTGAAACTTATATGTTCATGTTGACCAATGTTATTCCAATCAATTAAAAAAATAAAGTAGCCTGCTATATTTGGTTAAACGTTCAATTAACTCACCCCTAATGCCCTGGTAGGGCCAGACCAAATGACTTTGCAAGTCTTTTGTGGCCCACAGGCCAAACGTTCCCCACCCCTGGGTTACAGTGTCAGCATGTGCACTAAAGAGTTCAATTCCCAGGTCAAGGGCATGTACCTGGGTTGCAGGTTCAATCCCTGGCCCCAGAAAGGGCACGTGCAGGAG